>CAAKHB010005139.1:10618-24846 GCA_901007665.1 Aeoliscus strigatus
ACCCTTCTATGACCCTGACATTTCAGCTCCAACAACATCTCTGGTGAAACTCTCACCTGGTTGCCTGCGATGAGGAGGGCAGATGGGGAGGGGCTCGGCCGGTACGGGATGGTGGCGCCCTTTGGGGGAGACTGGGGAGTGAAAAAATAGAGCACGTTTTTAAATGACAGTAACGTCTTTAGATTGACCACATGCTGACACGAGTCTTTATTCTGCTTGTCGATCTGGACGGTCTCTTTCTGTTTGTACCGTTCAAACGTGCACACGTTGGACAGGACTGAGAGAATCCAGGACTTTTTCAGTGACTACATCGTGGTACATGCACACGCTGCCACGCTGACAGTCATGTTTGGACAGACACTTAAAGTGGCACATTTTCCCTTTAAAATCCAAGAGAATTCATGATGTTGTGAAGAGCTAATGACATGATTTTCTTCCTCGTATTTGCTTTTGACAACACGGGGCGTTTGTTAAATGCGAGCTCTTTATGGGTGATGGCTCTGAGCTTAGGTTTGCATCACAGCTCTGGGCTCTGCGGTGCTTTTCCCCTCTGGAGCTGAAGCTTCCACCGACAAGGAGACATTGTCAGAGATAAAAGTCCTCCGGCAGTGGTAACAAAAGGACATGATCGAGTGTACAGTGTAGTGACACTGTGTGTGCATCTTATCAGGTGACGGCAGCGCTGCTGACGGTGTTTTGGGGGCTTTTAAATGTGGAGCATCTTCTCTGTGAGAGCAGTCACAGCAAATTCTTTGTATAACTTTGCATAATTTAAATCTTGCAGCCAAAAGCGAGAAGCCGCTGGTACAGCATCCTAATGAAAGTTGCTTTGAAGAAAGCCCCGGAAAACTGGATCAAACTAGCAATTAGTCAGTCAGGTCCAGCTGCAGCGCTGAAACAAAAAGGACTTGTGCACTTGTGTGGGCACACAGGGAGGAACTGCGCTCTGGGTTGTTTTTTTCTTATCTCCTCTCCACTTCTCTCTAGAGAGCTGTTGAGTCTGTTGTCCAAAGGTGAACAGAATGCGCTGCAGGCCAGTTTGCTTTCCATTTGCAGCGTAATGTCTCTCCAACAACACGGAGGACTCCACGTGATGTCGTGTCTGCAGATTACAGCACGTTTAAAGATCCTCAGGAGAAGAGAAGGCACACTGGATGAAGACGAGGATGCAGACTGTCGTCCACACAACACCGTTCTACTTAAAATGCAAATACAATGCACGTCTCCCGCTGCAGGGAAACAGACGATGACTGCGCCATGGTGAAACCAGAACATGCACGTCAACAGCAGCGATTTCCTCCGACAACATGTCAGCTCAGTGGAGGGGGGGCGGAGAGGAAGGGTTCTTCCTACCTCCAGGATGACTGTGCAGATGAGCTTGACACACTGGATTACTGAGTCCTGATTCCCAGATATCGTCACCCCTCGCTCGGTGGAGTTGGGCAGCAAATCCCCCGCCACCTGTATCTGAGCTCCGGTGCTCTGGAAATGATCAGGGTTTAAAAATAAAGATCAGGTCAACTCCGGTGATAAGACAAGTCGTAATTACACCGCCACAGCCTGACCCCCCTGCCCCTCGCCGCCGCCACCGCCAAGTGTTTCTCGTCAGGTCCTGTCAGACTGGAGATAACCTGAAAGTCCTTCTCGATCACAGGAGGTCACACTGGTTAGAGGCTGACACGTGTTTTTAACCTGTTCTGGTCCGACTGGGAATGCAGTGAAACACCAGTGACACTTGAACCAGTTGTACCAGAAACATGTTTCTTTTTTAACAGGGAAGTAGCACGACAATGAACAATGTACGCCTGTCGAGTTGAAATTCATTTCAAAACATGATTAAACATTAACATTCTTATGATCCCGTCTCCGTGACGACTGACGTTCCGGAACCTTTCTCTGTGTGTGACTGAAACAAATCTAACACAGATCAAAGCACACAGGTGTATCTGTAGAAAATCATCTAAATCCGGCTGAAATGACGGAGACGGAGGGTGGGGGCGTCGTCGTCCTCCGGCAGCTCACCTCTCTGATCTCCTTTATCTTGGCACCTCCTTTCCCAATGAGAGACCCACACTGGCTGGCAGGAATGACCAGCCGCAGGGTGACTGGGGGCTTGGAGCTGATGGTGCCGTTGGCCACCAAAGCAGTCAGGTCCTGAAAGAGAGAGAGAGGGGGAGGGGAATGGGGAGGAAAAGATTAGTCTGCAGGCTCGACAGGCTCGAGGTGCAAATGGGAGAACAGATAAACCACTTGAGGGTACTAACTCTCCCAGTGGAGACTGAGCAGGCATCGGATTTGAATCCAGATCGTTGTGTCGGTCCGTTCAAATTACAATCAGAGAAGTCAACGGCATCTACTTGGTATTACCTGCAGCGTCGTCTTCTGCACTTTATTAACCCCGGCCTCTGTACCAGCGGGTTTCCACATGACGGGAGGTCGAGCAGTGAGCTTTCTGTAGAGACTCTTCAATAATTTGTACGGTGCTAAATTCTCTATGAACTGTGCAAATCCTGCTCTGAGCGTTTCACTCTGCTGCATGAACGAGTCCTTTCTACACGGGATCGAATCAGAATAAAAGCCTGGTATGAAAGGTGACAGAGAGAGATGGGCCACGTGCAAACCCCGTTACTACCATTTATTTGTTTCAGTTTGAAGGTGTAGTGTTTCATATCGGGACATTTTTGCACGTTGATTCAGAAAGTTGCATTTGTCCTTTTGTCAAGTGTAGTCGAAGCGTTTCAGCTCATGAGTGAACGTGTGATTTGATCAAGGAACGGAGGAAAGTCTCCGCCAGTCACAGGGTGTTTTTCAGTTTTATTTTTAGCTGGAATGAGCATGAACAGTTACTTAAAATGTGTAGATATTCACACACTCTATGTTTTTCAGTGAGGGGGAAGAATATTGTGTAACATTCAAAAAGTCTGATGCCATCCATCATGAATCGAATTCTGAGTACATGAGCAGGAATATTTATTATTATCAATTAATTTGATGGATGTTTCTAACCGTGCCGATAGCCGACATCTTGTGGGTGGAGACTGGGCATTTAATTAATGAGCCGTGTGTCTCTGTGACCCTTTGAAATGTAAATACGCGTCCTCTCTTCCCTTCAACGTGCAACAAATGTGTAGCAGAATGTGTCTGAATGGAGCCGGTTGGCGGTGGAATTAGCGTTGTGACAGCCGGCGCGTGCACGATGCTTTCTGGAACTGTCAAGTTTAAGTTTAAAAAGCATATTCTGCTGCGGCTCTTGTGCCTTCTCCCCTCCGGAGTCTATTTTTAGCCTCCGACTGGGCTCTCTGACGTCTCGTCTCATTAGAAAAGAAGCGCACGGCTCGTTTGTACGCGCTCAAGACTGCGGGCGTCATTTTCTTGATTTGATCTAAAAATATGAGCCACATTTTAAAAGATGTGAATGTATTCATACCTTCCTGTCCCCATAATAACAGAAGAGTGAGTTGGCGGAAACACGCCGAGCAGATCTCATGAGTTGGGTTTAATCCCCAAAGCTCATTATGTTATTGGTGGAATAAGAACTCCAGTACCCAGAGATTCTGTGACTTCCATGCGTGATGTGGCGCAACACCTGAGGATAAAAGAACTACTGAGGTGTAAAAATACGGTGGAGCCACGTCCCACGTTCTTCCCTACCTGTGTGAGACTGTGTCGCTGTTTGTTTGCACCAGTGTGTCTCCGCTTGCAGCAAACACCAGAGATCAACGGGCAAATAGAGTACTGACACTCCGAGTCAGAGAGCAGATTAGTCAAGTTGTCAGGTAGAACAACTTGTGGATCTGATTCACAGTGGGTTGGCCAAGCCATCACCATGGAAACGCAAGACTTTCAGCCCCACACAGGGTTGAAAAGAGGTGAAGGCGGGGGGCTCCTTAATGAATAGCGCTCTGTGCTGCCGGCCGGCGTGTGTTTACTCGGGGCTGCCGACCTGAGCACCTGTTTGCTCGCCGGCGTGAGCTGTGATGCTGAATGGGGGGGGTGGGGGCGAAGACGACTCTGATTCCGCCATATTAATGAGGGCGGCGATGGACAGTAACCATGGAGACTAACAGAAAGAGGAGCCTTCATGCATTTGTACAAACAGTCGGAATGTTCTTTTCCCCACACATCGTCTCGTCCAGTACAAAGAAACCGGACTCGGAGTGGGTTTACATCCGTTTGTCGACGGCCCCATCTCATCTGAGAGCACATCAACACTCTACGAGACACATTTTTTCCTTCCATCACTTCAGTTTAGATCCTAATCGATTGAGATAAAAGCACATTAGTGGTCCTGTTGACGAGGCTCAGGAAATGACTTTTCTTGTATTAAGGCGGTGAAATAGCTTTTTGCACCAACAGGTTATTTAGTCTCTGTCCATTCTTTGCTAACTTTGAAGTAGTTTCCCTACATTCACAGTGGTTTCCTCTCTAAGAACCACGACGACGCGTCCTTGGTGTGTTTTCTCGTGTGTCTTGGGTGTGATGAGGCCGTAGCTACCTCCTCCAGTTTGTAGGTGATCATGGTGAAGGCTCTGAAGACGCTGTCTGTGGAGCCGGTGATGGTGATGATCCTCTCCGGACAAGAGCCCTCGGAGATGTTGACCCGAGCGCTGCTCTGAGGGGACAGACGTCAACGGGTCACTAAGAGCCCAACATGAACCCTTTACACAGTAAGAAACCGTATTTGATCGCTTCCACAGCGACTGTATAAAATAACACCGAAATCTATATATTCTATATAAAACAGAACAAAATAGAGTCAAATACATTTAATATATACAGGTGAATGTATATATGTACACACACACACACACACACACACACACACACAGGGAAAACGTCCTTAATTTTGAAGCATTATGAAAAAGTCCTCTAAAGGGTTAAAGGAATATGAAACGACAGCCTGCAGACGCTTTAGATTAGAGATGGGACATTATTGAAGGTCTAGGCCGAGGGGGTGTCGGACTTTGACAAATCAAAGTGAGACGTTTCTGTGTCCTGCTTCCTGCTGAGCTCAAGGGCCGAGTGCTGCTCCACAGATAGTGACGTGACAAAGACATCTCTCTATGACAGAGTGTCCCTCTGATGCGTCTCTCCTTGGGACCCCCGCCCCACTACCACCACCACCACCACCGCCTCCATTTTGTGTCCTTGTATTTCTTAGTGTCTCAGTCACATGAGCGGGCACAGGACAGTGCTCTGACCTCTGGGGACTGTTTCTCCAGTCACACCCCCCTTGAGTCACGTTCCCCCTGTGGCTGCGTGGCCGGGGGACGAGCTGAAAGGACGAGGCTCGTAGCGTTCGTACCGACGGGCACAAACAGGGCGGCTGGATGCGGGACGCGTGAACGGACGGCGAGCGGCGTTTTTCACCAGCAGCTTCACTCTTTTTCCTGTTTATCTGCCTGCCTCCTAAACATAAACCCCTCCCAAACCAGAGAGCATCAGATGCCTTACTACACTGTCATACAAAGAGTGAACCGAGCCGCTTTCACTCAGCTGCACTCTGAAGCAAACAGGGGAATAGGAGGTGGTGTTAGGGAGGAAAAGAAAGAGAAAGAGGATTTGGTGAGAGCAGCTAAGAGGAGGAAGAGTGGATGAGGCAGAGGAGGGATTTCAATTGGAAAGGCGCCCCCGTTGCCAAGAAGACAGTTCAGACAACGGTTCAGTTTGCTGTTTACAGTTCAATCTCAGAGGCCTCTCCTGATCGAATCATGTTTCCTCTGGACTGTGTGGACTCCTGGTCCTGAAACCAGATGTAACGGACATAGCGGAGACGTTGATGCGGATGATGAAGGGTTGTGGGTCAGAGTCAGCGTACCTCTTCTCGTATTCGCTTCACCGTCTCTCCTTTCTGGAAAAGAGAAAACAGGAACAATGAATCCGCCCGATCCTTGTTGTGATGAGACCGTGGGCAATAAACAGTTGACTTTTCAACATCTGACCTATCAAAGATGATGGGTTTGTGTTCAATGAATGAAAATCTAAATCTAACCCTAACCCTACATTTTCCAGAACACCGTGTATCACAGCGGCGTCCTCAGGTTGTACACCCCCCCATACACACACAGTGTGTGAAGACCTCCTGCGAGGCTACAAGAACATTTTGTCAGACCTGTGTCACATTGCAGCACATCCTCTGCTGTTTTTTTCCAGTTGCTGCTTCTCCTCCTCCTCCATTTTCTTTTCACTGGTGCAAACGGACCTGTCACGCCTCTGTTCACACCTTTGTGCCTCTGCTGAGTCGTACTTCCTTACAAAAGCACCAGAGGTAGCATCATATCCGTGGCACCGTGGTTCATTTTCTCCTGGTGTGTGGACTGTTTTGACGGTTGTTCTTGTATTCATGTGAAGGAGGTGAGAGCTTTGCCAAAGCGATAAGGGGGAAGGAGAAGAATAGGCTCACAGGTCGGAGAGGCACCTTATTAGTCCAATGCAGATCAAGCGCCTCTCTTTTGTCGAGCTGCCCCGTATGAGCCAACTCATCTCTCTCTTTTCTTTCACTCCCCATTTTCCAGAGATATTTTGATCTCTTACATACGACATCACCCATTCTGTCGTATTTCTATCCAGCCCTCTCTATTTCTGCGTTTTGTTTTTTTTGTCCCTCCATCTTCTATTGACGTCCTCTGCAGGTGTTGTATTACCAGGCACGGTAGCAGGAGCTGCCAATGAAACCTAGCAGAGCCCAGCTCTTCCCAACAGATGCTGAAAGTGCCCACACGGGGCCAACGGTAATGTATCTTTGGAGCTCAGTTTCAGCAGGAGGCTTGCAGTCAATACACTAATGTTTTTTTTGTAGTTTGTTTGATGGATTACTGTGTTGCATTAGGGATGGTGGGGGTGGCTGTGAAGTCTGGGGAGGTTCGTTTAAGGCAATTCCATTTAGGACGGGGAGAGTCAGACCAGAGCTGAAGAGCTTTGTGTTCTCTGCAGACTTTGAAACAAAATAAGGACGGAGCGGAAAATTGATTCTGTAGAGGTTCGATATGAATCTAAATACACAATTCCAACAGTATTTACTGAGAACAATGGAAATAGATACATTTACATTAGACACTTAAATATCTGTGTGGTCTGATGACAGGAAATTGTATCTATGTTCATATGAAAAACCCTGGTTATGTGAAAATTACCGGGTTATTTGTCTACATAACCCGAAAACACAGGTAGTTTGGAAATAACCCGTCCTCCTGGGTTGTGTGGGGTTAGGGTTAGGTTAGCTATTGTTAGCAAGGTCGGTTGGTAGATAGCTAGGTATTTTGCTTTGATAACGCTGATAATGTGATAGATGTAGTAGCTTTGCACATTCCCCCGAAAACACAGGTCGTTTGCTTACAACCCGTCCTACAAGGTTGTTTGGATCATAGACATATATAGGAGCCTACAACGTCGTTGACCGGCGGCCATCTTGCCACAGGGTTCTATTCGGATACGTGCATGGTGGCGATAGGACGGTGAGTGACCTGCTCAAACAAAATTACTCTGAAATTACTTGCTGAAATCTTGATTTACAAACGGTTTGGTTTATTACAAGCGTTATCAACGTGGTCATAACTGGACAAATTGCAGATTTTTTTTTGGAAAAATCAACTTAGTTGTCAAGGCTGAAACCAAAATCAAAACTTGAAAATTGAGCAAGTTATGGTTATTTAAAAAGTACATGCGCAAAGGACACAATGTTATGAATGAGCCAGTACCCCGTGGCAAGATGGCCGCGGTGTGGCGACGTCGCTCCCCATTGGCCAGCAGCATCTATCTAGCCTTGTATACAGTATGTGTCTATGGTTTGGATTAGGGTTTGGGTTGGTGCTAGCTAATGTATTGTTAGCTAGCTAGGTATTTTAGCGAGCTGTGTATGCAACGCAAACAACCCGGCTAATTGGAATATTACCCATTTTTCACATTGCCCCGAATATATATATGCAAATTTGTAGAATGAACATGGAGGACTCACCTTTCCTATGATGCTGCCAACCTCCTACAATACAAGAAGAAACTTTTTCAAAACAAGCAAAAACATTTTATTATTCATGAGTTGTGTGATGCAGGTGTATAATTTATACAGCCGGGGGAAATATGTATATGTAGACGGTGAGAGCGTACCTTCCCATGCATGAGCAGTCGTAATGTGAGGGTCACTCCCAAGCCCCCGTCCCCAAAGTCCTGCTCACAGTTCATGGTTGTGTGGGAGAGGCACGCAGGGAGACGCATGAACAAGGCTCATTCGCCGGTCACAACAGGCAAACGAAGGCCAGCGCTGGTTCTCTGGCTCTTCGACGTCCTTCAGTTCTGCTCTGTGTAACAACACAACGACTGACGTTTACCATCTCCACAAACCAGTGGATCTCTTCAATGAACGTAGGCACATATGACGCACACAGACATTCCAAATAACATGAAACCAACGTCACAACGTAGGAAACATTATTACACTTCATGGGTGTAATTCATTCTGTGACCTGTACTGTATCTGACACTGTGTGAATGATTCAGATTAGTATCAACAGTGACAACATGTCAACAAGTCGAAGACGTTTGTTACTCATCAAACATCCCACTCTGTGACTCAGAACAAACTCCTAGTGAAGACTGTGTGTGGGAGCAGGCTATTGACCAGTTAGCACCCGTGGTGTCAGCGCTCGGGGGTCCTCGCAGACTATGGGAGGTCACTGATGACGAACACGCTGTTTGTGTTGTTGTTTCTTTAGCAGCCGGCTGAAGGAGTTTCTGACAAAAACCAAACAGCTCAGACTCTTCGCAGTGTGACAGAGAAAATAAAGAACACTGTTGTTGACAGATACATGACAAACGCCCCGTACTTAAACCAGAATGACAATGTGTCTGCGTCCACGTGCACGTCAGTTTAATGTGACATACGCATGAAGGTGAACGTGCGATTCACCTCGCTGCTCATTGTCTCAGCATGACGACGGAATATTTCATGTTTCCTATTGATCTATATGTCAGTCGAGTAGACAAACAGATGGATATGTGATGGGTGGTTACTCTGCATCTGTGAGGCTGTGAGATCAAATCATATCTTCACTCTCTTCAAACAGCTTCTTCTGGTTACAGACATTCCGTTTTGTCACATAAAAGTGTGGATTTTGTGCGTTGAACAGGTCTGCAGCTATGTTAGCAGCCCTGACACCAGTTGGATGAGATGCACTTCCTGTACTCTTGCAGAGTATCTGACAGTGATGGAGCCTGAATGATACATTTCAGAGATCAAAAGCCCACAGGTGAATGGAGGACAAATCCATCTGGAGTCACATCGAAATCAAATATTTTGTCCCCCGGGTCTGCCCACCTCTTTGTGACGTCTTTGCGAATGTTGTGTGGATGAATGGGAGGAAGTTAAATGTCAGTCAGCTCATAATTAGGGTTTCTAGTAGACAAACAGGAGGTCTGTGGTGAAACGGACCAGCACCAGCACAGAGAAGAGATGTGTGGTCAGATCCCACGGGAGTGTCACAGATACAGAATGTCCAGAGGGTACAAAGGTTTGGAAATAAATGCATCTGCTGTTCAGCTGCATGACTTACGCTGTGTTCTGCCGTTTCCCTGATACCATGTAAATGCAGAATAAATCTGGAAATTAAATTACAGCCCACTGAAATGACTCCAAAAGCATCATGTCATCTGACATCTCATCACTGTCATCGAGTTCTGTCTGATCAGATGGCACAATGGTCGCCATGGCAACATTCAAACGTCGCATACATTCGTCCCCATGTCAGGAGACTACGACCACGCCTGACCGATCGTCGTTCACCACTCTGCTTCAGTTCATAGGTCAGCACTATGTGCATCTGTTTGCTATTCACAACCTTCACAATCAGGCCTCTGATCAGGTGTTTTATGAAGCAGTAGTTGGATTTGCTGATTGTTAAATGAACCCCGAGCACCACCGAGGCCGATGGCAGAGTCATGATGCAGGTGCAGTTATTGGGGATCGCTCAGATTCACCGTCTGGGAAACATCGAAGTCCTCATGTGGCAGATATTCCTCTAATATAAGTGGTGGCTTTGGGAAATATATAAAACACATATAAAAAAACATACCCATTGAAGTAAAAAGCCATTTTTAAAAAATGTATCAGTGGAAAAACACTCCTGAGGAAAAGGTTTTGCAGTAACTCGCTCACAGGGGTAAACGCTCTTCTTTGACTAATGGAGGTCACCGATTGGCTGGAGTGGGCTGCCGTCCCCGTCACGCTGCTCTAGACGTGTTCCACAAACATGCTACATGCTGTGTGCGCCGTCTTCGTGGCCACATGTGAGGAGACCATCTTTAATAAATGGGTGTTATTTTAGATGAGCTCCGGCTCCTGAGAGGCTGTAGTAGGCAGGTTTATTGCTCCTGCGCTGAGCACAAGGCCATCGCTGCAGCACTGGTTTATTCATGCGCTGGATGCTTGTAAAGACACTGGCATGCTCACACAAATCCTCCTTATGATTTCATAAAGCTCCACTTCCTGTGTGTGCTGGCTGTGGCACTTTGACAGGCCTACCTATCTGTAAATAAATGATATCGCAGCAAATCAGGCTTCCTGTGGTGTTGTTGATAGAGATCAGTCATTAGACTGATGCACTAAACTAACGGATCAAACACAGGACAGAGGGCTGACTGGAGATAATGGAACATTTTCTCGCTGTCAGCAGCAGATATAAGGCCCAAAAAATTCTTATTTGTAGTTGATCTGTGCGTCCTCAGCACTGTTATTACTGAGCGGATCTTTAGAACCCGTGGGTTAACTCCATTATGTTTAGGCACAGAGGGCCATGTCCTTTATTGCATCAGGGCCTAATGGTGGCAGAGATAACAAGGCATGTGCTCTGTGTCTGGGGGAGGGCAGAGAGCATCTGAACTCCTCATTTCCAGAATCTCAAGCAGCAGCATTCCAGGATGAACAGAGTCTCTCTGTTCTAAATTAGCTCTGCTAATTCACAACAGTGAAGAAGGGGAAGGAGTGTCATAAGTCACCTGACAACTTCCACAGCAGAGGACAAATCAGAGGGACATGGGAGAAGTCACACAAACATGAACACAGACAGACAGACAGACAGACAGACAGACAGTTGATTGGGCAACAATGATAGCTGATAGTCATTTGACTTCCTGAAGTCTTCCTGGCAGAAACACTTCAGGGTAAACTTCTCCCAAAAGCATACACACAAACACAGACACACAGACACACACACACACACAGACACACACACACACACACACACCTGGAAGGAGAACCTCCCGTCAGCTGAAATCACTCAACTCACTCCGGCAGCTGCTTTAACTGTCGTCATGCTAGTTAATAGTCTGTTATCACCAACCCCCTCAAGATGCCAAACAACCCGTTGTTCGAGGTTAAAACACACAAGTGGGTTGGAACTGATTGTGGGCTCCATCTCTCTGGGCTTCGACTTCAGCCGACTCGTTCCAGCTGGACCAAGAGACGCTCCTCTGTGACCGCGGTCCTGTTGAGCCTCACTGACTCTGGTACGCAGGAGCTGTTGTGATGAGTCACTCACTGCTTGTTAAACACAAAATAACGAAGCCAAACGACAGACACATGTTCACGCAACCGTGACATGTTTTTGTTTCTATCATCAGGCTACGACTGTCCAATTGAAAACAGAAACACAGGTTTAGAACAACTGGACAACATCTGGAATCTTGAGTCCAAAGTGAACTGAGAGGTACGAAGGTATGTCACAGAACTAATGTCCAGACAAAAACGTGGATTTCTCTCTGCTAACTGGTTCACAGATGATCAGTGTTGTTAGTGCAGGCATGCACGCCGGGAACATTGGAAACGACATCAAGGACCTGTCCGAGGTTTTGTGAAACGTACATCTAAGATATCACGGATGAAAGCAGCTTTTCTTCCCCTCGGCGTATTTTCAGGAGCACCCACTCCAAAGAGTCTGAGATGAAAGGGGAGTTTCACAACCTGCTTGTGGAGAAGACGGGACACCTGCTCTGAGGCAGAGATGTCCCTCACACATCCGGCAGACCAGATGAAGACGGACTGGGGACGGGCTGGTGTCCATAGTGAACCGTGGACGCGTGTCCACGTCCACATGGAGGTTCGCGGGTCCCCGTCTGGACATTTTCCTGATTGACGTGTCATCACTCCACCCCCCCCGGAGTGGGGGGGTGGAGTAGCAGCTAGTGAGTCAGTTAGATTTACAGCCGGGAGTGTTTCTTCTTCTTCTTCTTCTTCTTCTTCTGCTGCGTCTGTTGGTGGCGTTCTTCTGCGTTTAACTCAAACGACAGCGACTGACCGTGAGTGGATCTGGTTGTCGCAGTAACTCAGAGCAGATAAACATCATTTTCTCTCACTCTTCCGGTCCAAAATCACTGATTGGACGGTTTAATTTACTCAGCTAACACAGAATTGCTGCTCCAAGATCAGTTATTCAGTGTTTTTCTTTGTTCAGGTGTCAGTGACTCAAAGTGAGCGGATCTCGTTACCATAGCAACCCCGACACCATTGGCATCAGTTTCCGCTCACCTTTATGGTTTTGTTTGCCGTTTTCGTTTTCATTTTGGATGGTTCTATTTGCTCAGTAGACAAGGAAGTGCAGCCTTCTGTTTTTGGTGAATTTCAGAGCCACCTTTTGGCCTGGAGTATGAACTACAGCCTGTCCAGTCAGATCCATTCGGATCAAATACTCAGGATACAGAGCCAAAGAAGACGGAGGTACGTGTGGACGTGGCCTAAGTGAGAGGGTGTCAACGTGAGTGCACGTGCATGGTGAGGCCAGGAGGTGGGAGATCATTCACACACAGACACGACCCATTCCCAGGTCTGTGTGCACCAAAACAAACCCCACATGCAGCTGTCCGGATGAAAGACGCCAGCAATTCACACACTCACGCACACCGAGTGTCCGGCTGAAACACGAGTGGACGGGCCTTTGATGTGCTGAGAGAGGGGCTCTCTGCCGCGGTGTGTCGAGCCTCCGCCACCGACACGTCTGAGTGCACGGAAACGAGACAACATGAGCAGAGTTTGCCGATGCTGAGAGTCATTAAGAAAGAGCAACAGAGGAAGTCCATCAGCTCCATCAGCTCTCAGTGGTCCTCACACTTGTCTCCTCCCAAACTTAAATGAGATCCCCACGGAGCCATCGCACACACGCAGAAGGTCCACTCACAAATGAATTTCAAACACACAGGGACTTTGTCCTTCAGGTAGAGTGTCGACAAAGCCGAGGCACAAATGACCGCAACAGAGAATTAAAGGTGGCACGGTGGAACAGTGCTTAGTACCACACAGCAAGAAGAATCATGGTTCTGACCCGGGGGTCTTTGTGGGTCTGTGTAGGCTCTCTTCAGGTACTCCGGCTTCCTCCCACCTCCAAAAGCATGCCAGGTTAATTGGTTACTCTAAGTCCCCCGTAGGTGTGAATGTGAGTGTGAATGGCTGTCTGTCTTTACACGTTAGCCCTCGATGAACCGGTGACCCGTCCAGGTTGAACCCCACCCCTCACCCATTGACAGCCGGGACCAGCTCCAGCATCGGATGACACTGGGGTCCTACTTTTCATTCTGCCTTGAAATACCCATCAACAACATATAAAGTTCAGGAAGGTAGAGCAGGTCGTCCAAGAACCGGAAGGTTGGCGGCTCGAATCCCGCTTTATCCTAGATGTGTCGTTGTGTCCTTGGGGGAAGACACCTCCCCCGCAGCATTACGTCTGAATGTGAGAGAATGTTTGGTGGTCAGAGAGGATGTTAGGACGTGTCTGTCAGTTAACCACCATCAGGGATGAATGGGGAGTGAATGAACAATGGATCCACTGCGAGGTGTCTAGAAAAGATGGGCGCATTATTATTATTATGATTCAAGTCCAATTCATTCAGTCGTTTCGTTCAGCTTTTACACTGTGACATCCTGAGGTAGAGCGAGAGCATGATCGGGTATGATATTTACATACCACAATCAACGCTGATTAAACCAGGGATTGCACGTCAGGATTAGCCGAGAACGTCACGCCGGGCCCCATCATTCATGTTGTTGTATGAGTCGTGCATGAAGGGATTTGGAAGAACGAATGTAACGAGAAAATCTCCAACCTTCTGTCATCCTTCAACGTGAATACGAGCAGCGTCAACTCATCAAGCTGTAACTACAGACTCGTTGAAGTCCCACAACAACGACTAGGATCGGCCGGCAGAGATGACAGTGAAAGGAACGAGGGGGGTGGGGGGGTGGGGGACAG
>CAAKHB010005152.1:3654-16732 GCA_901007665.1 Aeoliscus strigatus
TTTTTTTTTGTGTTTTTTGTTTTTTTGGGGGGGGGGGGGGTTGAGCCACCGAGCATCAGACCGACACACACATCCACAGTTAAGCCTCTTTGATGTGACACCGTTTTCCTTGGCGGAGGCAACGCCCTCAGAAACAACTTCAGACTGTGTTTTGTCAACCTGATGATGAACACGTGCACACTCCGCCCTCCATATTTGCCATTTTTTTTCAACCTGCCGTAACGTAATAACTATGTAATCAAAGCCAAACATGCTAACAGATGCTAAAGGCGCTAACTGTGTCAAGCTGCTCAGCAGCTCAGCGTGGAGGAATTTAAGATTTAAAAAATGACATTAGATGGTTCATGGGGTCATTTGACCGCAGGAATCATGATGAAGGATGATGTTGCATGATTTCTACGGGGAGACATCGTGTCCCTGTGTCATTATCTGGATGTTTGATCTGAGGCAAAGGGTACGACCTTCTTCAGCACACAATTAATAAGAGACTAGAACAGGTCGTTCCAGGGAGGAGCTCAGAGACACACGCGGTTCCAGTGGTTTTAGGACTGGATGTTGTTGTTCTACGGTGATTCTCTAAGTCGTCGTTAAGACTTTTTTTCCATCCCACAGGTGCTGAAATGAGGCACTGAAGTGATGAGGGGACGTTCTGCTCTTGACGTTCCTGAGCTGTGAAGTCTGAATACTCCCCGGCAGCACCCATCAGGACAAACGCAGGAAATCACCAGGAAACACTGAAGTTTGTTCCAGCAGCTGCTGGTCGATCATCAGCGCCACGGCAATCGTCTGTGTCACGTGATTCACTGAGAATACTTAACGCTCAGCAGACATGTCGAAGGTTCTGTGTTCTTCTTGTGTTTGGCGCTTTTAATGATTCGAAAACGGATGGATATGGAAGTTAAATCTGGCGGCGGAGAATTAAAAATGACATAAACGTGTGGAAAACAAAGTCAAAACAGACTTTACAAAGACATTAAAATGATAAAAAAGTACTGGAGAAACAAATATCACATACAGGTATACAGTATGTGTGTGTGCGTGTGTGTCAGAGAATTGTATAGACCACACTGCCCTCTGGTGTTAGAATTTGGAATGACTCCTCTTCGCCTGAAGTCTGACGATCTATTATTCCTGGATAAATAACAAATCGTGCAGCTTTGACTGGTTGATGTGATGAAACTAGAAACCATCAGAGCAGCTTCCTTCATTTGAAACGACAAATCACCAAAATCAAATCAAACGAATTGAAGAAGTGACCACAGGACATTCCCTGCTGGCGTTCTCCATGAGGAAGAAAACCCCAGGTGGAATTTCACGGAAATGCCCTTTCCTGTGCACCATCGAGGGCCGTTACTGACCTCCGTATTCAAATATCGGCCTGTTCATGTGTACAATGTGAATTACACCTATGAAACAACATACACTTTGCGTGTCACGTCAGGTCAAGTCTCACTGTCTGACAGAAGAAAGAAAACCTTGGAATGTCTGAGATGTGTCGTCTCATTGCTTCTGGAATGACAGGGAACGCTCCTCCTCCTCCTCCTCCTCTGGGGTCACGTGATGCAGCTCTGGTCCTGATGCTGCTGTTACCAGGCAACTGTATGAGGGGCGATTAGTGCCAAAGACAATGGAGCCGGAACATAAAAACAACCTTCACTTGTTTCAAGAAAATTGTATTGAATAATTGATAAATTGATTAATGAATCAATATATTGATAAAAGGCAGAAAAATCTGTGAATGGCGCAAAATTTTTGTAATAAGAAAAAAGAGAAAAAAATATTTTCTAAATAGAAATTAGACATTTTGAATGGAAATATAATACAACATTTTTGCATTAAAGTGACACAAAAACGGATTTTACTGACAGATTATGCTGACGCCATCTTGGACCGAGTTACAGATCGGAGGTCGGAGGTAAGAATAGTAAAACCGACCTCCGTCACCACCGGAACGCTGGCACGAACCGTCCTCCGTACACAGAAACACGTCACCGCCGCCGGTCGGAAATTCCCGTTCGGCCATTTAAAAGCTCCGCGAAGCTCCAGAACCGAACACGAGGTTCGTCGGTGGAGGATGTAGAACCGTGGCGGAGGGCACCGGAAGGAACCGGCGGCCGAGGGGGCAATGGGAAACCTGCTGGGCCACTGGCGCTTCCGGGAGCCGAGCACCGTGGAGGAGTGCGACTCGACATGGGGGTCGGACTCGGACAACGAGCCGGCGGCGGAGGACGACAGCGGCATCTCCGAGTCCGGCAGCCCGGCGGAGAGCGAGCGGGCCGGGGGAGAGCGGGGAGAGCCGTCGGCGGAGGTACGGCGATGGATGGATGGATGGATGGATGGATGGATGGATGGATGGATGGGAGCTGGGCCGGGACAGAGAGGGCCCCCCCCCCAACACACACACACCGGGAACCGCGTTCCAATATGTCGTTCTATATCGTTCTATGTCGTTCTATCGTTCTATGTCGTTCTATGTTGTTCTGTCGTTCTATCGTTCTATGTCGTTCTGTCGTTCTATCGTTCTGTGTCGTTCTATATCGTTCTATGTCGTTCTATCGTTCTATGTTCTATCGTTCTATGTCGTTCTATCGTTCTGTCGTTCTATCGTTCTATGTTGTTCTATCGTTCTATATCGTTCTATGTCGTTCTATGTCGTTCTGTAGCTTTAATTCGTTGTTTCCCGACAGGTTCGTTAAAATAGTTTGAATCATGAAAACGTCCAGCTCAAACATAAACAGATTTTTACATTTTTTGTTGTGTTCTTTTGATAAGTATCGGACACAGCTCATGAAAATCAAATATCCAGTATCTCACATTGGATATTCATGGGATTGAAACTGCATCATTAGTGCTTCGCACACACCTGATACAAGGTATTGTAATATTTTTAGACCCGTCCAGAACGTTCCAGAGAATAACCCCGATCATCAGCGACACAAACACACGAGTGTACGTGAGGTGTGTTGAGTGTTCCGCGTCCGACCCAGAAGGACCGGGGACGGTCATCCCCCCCTCAGCGGTCTGGGAGCCACGTCAAAGTCCAGCTGATGTGAATCGTCTTCCTGCGCTGACGTCACTCAACCTCGTTTCTGTCTTTTCCTTTTCCTCAGCTGAATGAATCTCCAGAGTCCTTCCCGAAGATGAAGAGAAGCTTCTACGCTGCCAGGGACCTGTACAAGTACCGTCACAGCTACCCGGTAAGAAAACCACCGCCGGGTTTGTCGATGTGACTGCGGGAATGTTGACGTGCCGTGTGTGTCTCTGCTGCCTGCGATCATCTGTGACGGGTTGGGCCTGAAGAACTACAAAAGGTCCCGGCAGCCCAACGAATACCGCAACCTGCGTTTCTACTTGAACAAGATCCCCCTGGTACCTGACGGTGAGAACACACACACACACACACACACACACACACACACACACACACACACACACACACACACACACACACACACACACACACACACACACACAGTGTGTCCGCGGCAGCTAATTAGCTCGTGTCTCTCCTCAGGAATCTATATTGAGGAGATTCTGACAAAGTGGAGGGGCGACTATGACAAACTGGAGCACAATCACACCTACATACAGTGGTGAGTGGTCACGTGACGGTTGAACGTGTCTCAGCGGTCGGCTGCTCTCAGCTGCCTCTCCTGGGGGGAAAAAACACAAATGTTTCTAGACCTTCATCTGAAACTGATACTGAAAAGTATCATTTACAAAAAAAGAATTTGTAGTAGTATCCATCCATTTTCTTCCGCTTCATCTGGGGTGGGGTTTTTGGGGGCAGCAGTCTAAGAAGGGTCTGGTCGGACGCCCCCTAGAACACCTCCACATCCTCAGATGGGGAGAAGCAGCTTCTCTACTCCGAGCTCCTCACCCCCCCCTTGAAGCCCGGTCAGAAAACACCCCCCCACTGCTCTGAAAAACTGACGTGTTGCTGGTGAGCCACGGTTACGTGATGATGCTGAGCTGCAGCGTCCTCAGACACACGCCGGGAACAGGGAGGAGTTCCCACTGAGTTCCCGTTCCTGAATGACGGTCCACGGCTTCTCGTCACATCTGTGTCCACTTTGTGTCACAGGTTGTTCCCATTGAGAGAACAAGGGCTCAACTTCTACGCACATGAACTGACTCAGGACGAGATCAAAGTAAGACACACACACACACACACACACACACACACACACACCAGCAGGGTTGATGTTTTACTTTCCGAGCAGATGAACAATTAATCCTTTAACCACGGCGGTATCGCTGGTTCACGCTAGCATACTTTGGAGTACCGTAATTGCACAACTATTTGCGAAAACGTCTGCCGGTTCCTGAAATCTAAGAAGTCTCACTCGGTTCTTCGACCTGGTGTGAAGAAGGAGCTAGAAGAAGGAGGAAACATCCATCGGTTCCTGGAAGTTACGGTAATGACCTCCGGAAACAGAGAATCGGATTACCGTAATGACGGCAACATGGCTGTTGTCAACTTCCAGGAACCGATGGACGTTTTTTCCTTCTAGCTCCTTCTTCAGGTAAAGGAGCCGCGTCGACACTTCTCAGCTTTCAGGAACCGTTTTCCGACAGCACAACTAGTCACGTAATTACGGTACTCTGAAGTATGCTAGGACGAATGTATCACCAGGGATACCGTCGGTGTCAAAGGGTTAAGAGGCGTAGGAGCGACGCCACTGACCGGCTGTGGTAAACCCGTGTGCTCACGTTTCACCGGTTGTCCTCCGGTCGGCGTCCTCCGGTCGTCATCCTCTGGTCATCGTCGTCCTCCGGTCGTCGTCCTCCAGTCCGGTCGTCGTCGTCCTCCGGTCGTCGTTGTCCTCCGGTCGTCGTCCTCCGGTCGTCATCTTCCAGTCCGGTCGTCGTTGTCCTCCGGTCGTCGTTGTCCTCCGGTCGTCGTTGTCCTCCGGTCGTCGTTGTCCTCCGGTCGTCGTTGTCCTCCGGTCGTCGTTGTCCTCCGGTCGTCGTTGTCCTCCGGTCGTCGTTGTCCTCCGGTCGTCGTCCTCCGGTCGTCGTCCTCCAGTCCAGTCGTCGGCGTCCTCCGGTCCAGTCGTCGTCCTCCGGTCCAGTCGTCGTCCTCCGGTCCAGTCGTCGGCGTCCTCCGGTCAGGTCGGCGTCCTCCGGTCGTCGGCGTCCTCCGGTCGTCGGCGTCCTCCGGGTCCTCCGGTCGTCGGCGTCCTCCGGTCGTCATCCTCCAGTCCGGTCGTCGTTGTCCTCCGGTCGTCGTTGTCCTCCGGTCGTCGTTGTCCTCCGGTCGTCGTCGTCCTCCGGTCGTCGTCCTCCAGTCCAGTCGTCGTCGTCCTCCGGTCAGGTCGTCGTCCTCCGGTCCGGTCGCCGTCGTCCTCCGGTCCGGTCGCCGTCGTCCTCCGGTCCAGTCGTCGTCCTCCGGTCGTCGTCGTCCTCCGGTCGTCGCCGTCCTCCGGTCCGGTCGCCGTCGTCCTCCGGTCCGGTCGTCGTCGTCCTCCGGTCCGGTCGTCGTCGTCCTCCGGTCCGGTCGCCGTCGTCCTCCGGTCCGGTCGCCGTCGTCCTCCGGTCCGGTCGCCGTCGTCCTCCGGTCCGGTCGCCGTCGTCCTCCGGTCCGGTCGTCGTCGTCCTCCGTCCTTTGCTGCTGTTGTCGGTGACAACAACATGTTGAATCCTCTCAGGAATTCCAAAGCACTCGGGAAGCCAAGCGGAGATTCCTGGCAGCCTATTCGCTCATGTTGGACTTCTACGGCATCAAGCTGCTGGACAAGAGTGGGAACGTTGCTCGGGCTTCCAACTGGCAGCAGCGATTCTCACACCTTAATGAGTACGTGCACACACACACACACACAAACAAATGAACTGAGTGTTCAGACTTCTCGTAGCGTACATCGACATCTCCGCTGTTTGTTGCAGATTCCGTCGGTGAAAACACGCCCGCTCGTGTAAAACTCAGATGAACTGAATTTTTTCAGCCTGGCTTCCAACCGCGTACGTCAGCGAACTGACTTGTATCTCCCCCTTGGCGTTGTGGCCTCAAGAGAAAATCTGGTTCCACTTGGGTCATTCCACTGGGCTGTCGAGCTTTCATGTGTTCGGCAGATTAAACATCAGCATGTTTAGTCCTCGTCCAATCATAGGCGCCGATTTCATCGGGATGGTGGGTGGGGATGTGTACCCACCATCCTTTTTTTTTTTTTACCTTTCTGGTTCAGTCCTGGTTCTTTTCCACGACACAGTTCCAGAAGCTTTTTGTCACAGAGAGAGAACAGAGACGGAGCAGGAGACGATCTGATGGATGGATTCTCTCAGATCAATGAGGTGTTGATCAGTTAGAAACATCTAGAACATGTTAAAATCCACGTTCATCGGCGCCACTCGCCGTCTGGTGCGTTTCAGGAAGCACCACACTCCCCGAGTTCCTTCACATGTTCTTTTATTGATTTATCAGCACTTTCTAGACACTTCGAGGGGCAGTAACCCAGTGACATCAGTACATCCTAGAAAGATCCAAGAAAGGTCAAAGGGGAAAAAATTCATAGAATAAATAGAAACCACACTGCAAGAATTCAACTAAGACGACAATAATGTCTCATTTCTGGTCATGAACTGAAAATAAGACACATCCCCTGAAAAAAATAACTTGTTTTTAGAAAGTTTTTACTTACAAAAGCAGAACCTGCTTTGTTTCTGTCACATGACACAGCTCTGGTCCTGATGCTGTTGTTACTGGGAAACTGTATGGGGGACAATTAGTGACAAACACAATAGAGCAGGAACATAGAAAACAATCTTCACCTTCATTTGAAATAAGCAGAAAAATTCTTGTGGATTTAGCTTGAAACAAGTGTGTAAAAAGTGTAAAGAGATTTTATTTAAAACTAGAAATTAGATGTTTTATAAGACAAATAAGATATAAAATAATAAAATACAAGACAACTATTCTGTTCTGTTTTAATTTTTGCAGTGAGTTCATGTTTCAAACGACGTGGACTCACCTCAGCTTTGCTCTGCATTGAAGGTCCCAGCACAACTACCTGCGAATCACCCGCATCCTGAAATCCTTGGGTGAGCTTGGCTACGAGGCCTTCAAAGCTCCGCTGGTTCGACTGTTCCTGGACGAGTCGCTGCGCCACAGCACCCTCCCCAACATGCAGCACAGCGTTCTGGAGTACTACGTCTACACCATCCGCCTGCCAGCCACCCGCAGGCGCCTGCTCCGCTACGCCCAGCAGCACTACAGGCCCGCACACGCCTTCCTCTGGGGCCCGCCCCCCAAGAGATGCCGGCCGACCAGAGGCGGCGCCGGAAGCAGCGGGATCAGAGCGCCGGCTCCAACGCCGGAGCACCAGCGGAGGGGGGAGGAGAGCACCGCTTTCACCTCTGCATGTAGTGGGATTCTGATGTCTTCCCATGATGCAGCATTGTTCCAGAACGCAGCCGGAGGAGGAGGCGGGGGGGCCAACGGCTGCACGGGCTCCGGCTCAAACGTCAGCGGGCTGGAGGGAGCGCTGATCACAGCGGGAGGTCGAGGAGAGTGGAACAAGTACGATGGAATGGTCCCTTTGTAGGCGCCGACTCAGAAACGGACTCGACGCATGGATATGTAGATCTGTAGAATCTGTTCATGTTCTTAAGGTTTTCTTCTGGTTAAGGGCTTATCTTAAATAACTTATCTTATTGGTGAACTACTTGCAATGGACAGTAATGGGGCGGGGGGTGGGGGTGGGGCTGATATTCTGAGCCGACCTGTCTGAACCTTTTTCCTCATCAGGGCTACGAACACCACGGCGGTTTTGCCTTAGGATGCCGTGGTCTGGAGCAGACGTGTGGTTCTTCTAGAACCTTTAGTATTTTTCCACATTCTGTAAGAGGTCATTAGGTGTAAGATGAAGGCGTGAAGGAGAGTCAACTTTGCCTCTGCCAGACGTCGGCTGTTGGATGTGAAATACAAGGAGAGGAACACTGAGGGCGGGTCGTTCATTTGTTTGTGAGCAAATGATGCAGGATAAAGCCCAATTTATGCTTCAGCGTAGGGTCCATGTGTTGCCTACGGCGTCGCCTCAGCGTCACCTCTCTGGAAGCCCAGCTATGCGTCACGGCTATGTGGACCCAGTGACTGGACTGTTTCCGTCACGTGACTTTCCAGTTCTCAGAGCAGGACGCTTGTGTTCACTGGGAAAATAGAACCGACCAGAAGATGATTTTTGACGAAAAAGCCAGTGGAAAATGATGACAATCTCATTGCATTTAGTGCGGTAACAAGATGCGCTCACTGTCAGTTGCTATCGTTTGACATAAACAAAAGAAGACATAACCTGAAAAAAAACAACAAAACACGGTGGCGAGATTCAACGTGGAGCTACGCAGACGAACCTAGAAGTAGAAAAGCTTGTGGCAGCGTTGGGCCTCCGTAGATACAACAGAAGGTCCACTGCAGGTCAACGCTGAAACATAAATTGGGTTCAGCGTGGTTGTGACTGAAATGAGCGAGGATGGTCGTTCTTCTTCCCACAGCAATACTTTGAAACGCTCGTTTTGTACAGTAACTCCCAAGTTTTGTAGTTGATCTCTGGTAACGACAGAAGGCACAAACTCAAACCCCTCAGAAAAACCACAGGAACTAACATGAACTACATACTTGTACTTTACTCAGCTGGACACAGCGACGCAGTATTTCTGTCCACGTTTCGTGAGTAGAGACTCTTTGTAGAAACTAACTGAAAATGTAAGCGACTCTTAGAACAAAATATCAGATCGTCGCCATCATCACAGAGGAAGTCCAGGGTGGTGTGACTGGTTAAGACTTGTCGGACAGACCACAAAGTGTCTGCTGCTTTGGCCTCGAAGCCATTTTACGTCATTTTTAAAGCGAAGTGAGCGCTGCTTTTTGAACACACGCAGGACAAGTCCCGTTTCTTCCATGGTCACCCGCTGACTTTGTCCAATAGCCAAGCGTATCTGCTATAATTGTAAGAAATAACTTTTCAGGTGAATTCTGTGGTAAACTGGGCTGAAGCATCAAACCTTTTAGCGTACTGTATGGAACGTGTGTGTGTGTATGTGATAATCTTAAGTGCCTCTTTTGTATTTTTTTATGTTCATCTCTTACGCTGTATGGATAGTGCTTCCCAGATCTTTTCTCGTACATCCTGTTTTATTACAGCTTTTTGATATTTACATTATTGTCTGCATTGTAATCACATCCAGAGTGTTTAAAAAAAACACACACACAGATGATGCTCATATTAGCCTTCACAAATATTTCAGTATCATCGGATGTGCACCAATAATCAAATGTTTCAATATTTAAATGATCATATATGCACCATTTGTTAATGTACACATTGTTTTTTATGTACATACATCGATGGAACAGTAGAAATTATGACAACACGTGTGACATGTACATGACAACGAAGTAATAAATGCATATTCAGTGTTACACTCTGGTCCATTTTGGAGAATTAGTACATTTAGTTGAAGTACACTTTGCTGGTGGACTTTCACGGGGTACTTTCAGAATAGCTCTGGTACGTGACCCAAAAAGTAGTAGTATGAGATCTAACAGAAGGAGTGTTAAAGATCATTTGTATGGGGCTCTAACTAATAGTATGTAACCATGGAGATGTGGCTGAAGAGCAAAGAAAGAACAAAGTGAGCACTAGACTGAGGATTGCAAAGTTTTGTTTTGGTTTTTTTATGTCTAGTCGCTGTACTCGAAACTGTGATTCACTCAGGTTTCGGGGGCTTTTCGGAGACATCCCAGCTTGTGACAGAAACCAAATGTGCCCTTAGTTTCACATCTGCTTTCAAATGTGCAGAAAACAGGAAGTTTGTATTATTTTCTGCTGACCAGAGTTGGTAGTACTAGTATGAAACTTGAAGACTAGTACGAGTATTACTGTCCTGTTACTGTGGCATTATGGCACCACCGTGTGGTCACTGCATGAACTGCACATTGTAAATCTCTCCTGTCAAAGAACATGCAGATGATTACCTGTGTGAATGAAAGAGACCACATTATCAACATTGGTGACTAAATGTTCATCCTTCTCATTTCAGCAAATACAGCAAGTAGAATGTTAAATGAGTTGAAAATCAGGAGCCATTCACGATAACACAACTTATTCTGTACAGAATATCAACTGAAGACTTTATTTGGAAACTTTCCCAGTGATAAGTAACGCTTTGCTTCAGAAAACTGAGAAAATGATGAGAAACACAAGGATTCTCCAGGAAACAGCGCCCTCTTGTGGCCAAACATTTCTGTGCTGTTAAGCCAACTTCAAACCAGTTTGATGTGAAACTGGAAGAAAACATACACCGGAAGAGGATTTGTTCCTTTCACGTGTTCAATAACCACGTCACATCCTCCTCAGACACTGATCACGGTTTTCTGTGTGTTTCTAAAAAGACCAGAGAGCGACGGTAAAAACTGATTACTGGACTTTGACCTTGATCCAAATTCTCTCCATTCTTTCCTTTTTCCCTGGACTCTGTCACACACTCTGAAGTGCATGCGTATGTGTGTGTGTGTGTATGTTCCACTGGGAGAGTCATGACCTGGGTTTCTGGGTTTAGGAAACGGACCAGTCAGAGATGAACCGCTCCCTGTTTCCTGTCTTACACGCCAGCGCTCCCCAGCAGCCTGTCCAACAGCTGGAACGTCTTAATGCCCCCTGCTGGCCATCAGGCCAAACTCCTCGTTTCACCCAGTAAAGAAAAGAAAGAAAACAGCATCTCAGCCTGGTATTTAAAACATGTTAAACACTTTATTTAAGTCAAACCACATCCTGGTTTAGCTCAAGTATTAATAATAAATGTGAACAGTTGCCACAGACTATTTTCTGAATGATGAAAAAACACAACCCTTGAGGAAAACCGACCAGCACATTTTATTCATAGTCAGTGATATTTTTAAACCTTTTAAACAAACACATTTACAACACGGATGTACTTTATTCTGCTTCTTATGATTTCTGCAAAAACACTGCACTTCATGAAAACTACTTTTATCTCAGACTCATAGAAACTGATTGAGGTGAAAAGTTTACGTAACCACGACCACTCCACAGATACAGAGGCAGAAGTAAATGTGAATAATAGATTTGCATTTTCCTTCCTCAGTGGTTGGAGTCTGAGCCAGGCAGCGCAAACACTCCCACTCCCGGCCACAAGGGGGCGAATGCCGAGAGTGTAGGATGTTTACACTTCCTGCAGCTCAAGAAGGCAGAGCAGGCTGAGAACTGTTTTCCACTTCCAGGAACCGATGGACGTTTTCTCCTTCTAGCTCCTTCTTCACACCAGGTAGAGGAACCGACTGACACTTTGAGGAACCGGTGGACATTTTCTGATGGCGCAAATAGTCGCGTGATTACGGTACTCTGGGACGCCATCGGTGTTGATTACTGACGGTCTTGCGGACTCGGTGGATCCTTACGGCGTTCGGTCCGTGATGATACTAGCAGTTGGCTGCTGCAAACATCCGACTGAAAGCCCCAGGACCCGACACCAGCTTCCAGTCAAGGATGTTTACAGCAGCCCTGACTGCCCGTAGGCCGTCTCACACACACACACACACACACACACACACACACACACACCGTACCACTGTCACACAAACCATCAACCCGTCTTCAGAGCCTCCAGACATCCTCCTGGATGTGGGGTAAATTCAATGTCTGCTCAGACGAGTCACAGCTGGGATTTCTTCATCAGTCACCGATCACATACCTGTTCTGGACAACTGTTTTTTATTCTATTTGTTATATTTTAAAAATAAGGAATTGAAGTTGATGTAAAGTTTGATAAGCACTCAGAGAGCGCAGACCTCCGCCAAGCAGCTCGTGTCCGTTCCACATCAAGTCTCATTAACTGCATCTGAATCAGAATCAAACATAATTTTTTTGTGAGGTAACAATGTACCGATTTTCACCAGAAGAGAAACACCTGGAGCCAGTCAGAATACGGACATACTGGAAACATTCCAAAACGATACGTTCCTAACATTTTGAGTTATTTTACTAACAGACAAGCGTTAATAAAACAGACATAAAACCAGTAGTTGATTGGTCAGTCTCTAGTGCTAATGCTTCAGATGGAGAAGGATCTTAACATCAAGTCTTACTGACTGATTTCCTCACGCTGGAATCCTATTTGAGGTCGAGACACAGGAGGTCAAAGGTGACCTGACATCGGCTGGCAACAAACCCTCAGTGACCATTAGATGGTTCACGTGATCACTCACTTGCTGCTTCGGTCCGGCGTGTTTGGGAACCACCGGCGGCCAGGAAACACGAGCAGGAGCTGGAACGGAGAGAGAGATGAAGCCATGAGCAGAGAACACGCGACATCTCTTCGTGAAACATTTTTATTCACGTTTTGTCTCAGTGTGGACATGGCATTGTGCGTGTGTCTACTATGATAAATCAGGTGCAGAAGATATCCGTATGCATTTCCATATTTCGCAACTCCTGTAGAACACACACACACATTGCTTTGTGTATTTTACACTCTGGGTTTGTTGAGGCAACGTTTACCCTCGGAGCTGGGGTCTTCACCTCCACTGTAAGACACCACAGACAAGCCACCCCCCGGTGGCTGCTTGAAGTATTGTATTACCCCCGTATCCCTGACGGTATCCCCGGAGCTACATTTGAACTAGCATACTTTGGAGAACTGCAATTACGGTTCTCCAAGGTTTGCTAGCACGGATGTATTGTCAGCGATACCGTCGGTGTTAAAGGGTTAGATGCAGACAAACTGAGTGCCAGCCGGTCTGTGAAGGTCTCTTTGACACTGATTGTAGACAAACTGACCTTTCACCTCTCGTGTGCTTCAAACGAGTACTTTTGCCGTCGGACGCTGTACGGCGGATGTTTGTACAAAGACATATTTTAGACAAGAAATATGACAAACATGCACACAGTCGAGTGAAATGGTACAAAAAAAAAAAAAAAAGAAAAACAGGTTTCTGCTACTCGTTGCTCCATTCGATGTTTCATTCTCTGGGCGCACCGACCAGCACGGCTAATAGCTTCATGGTGTTTACTCCTCAAAGCTTTGTTGTAAGCATTCTACCAGCATGTGACATTCCACATCCTTA
>CAAKHB010005152.1:19321-48286 GCA_901007665.1 Aeoliscus strigatus
CTTCCTTAACGGGTCTCCAGTCAAACTCCCCTTCAGCCCTCCTCTTCCTCACACCTCTGGAGTCAAACAGATACAATGATGATAATTCATCTGATCTGACTGATCTTTGACCATAATTCTTGACAAAACCATCTGAATTTGTGTGTTTGTAGCCAACGATGTGTTTGGTTTCAACGTCTCACACTGAATCAGGAGGAAGGACCTCTGACACTTGACCCGTGTGAGCCGATCCAATCGAATCAAAGCCGCAGTGTTTAATGTGTGTCGATACATGTGAAACATCACTTACGTCGATGGGTGTTGTCATTTTGATTAAATGGTGGAACTCGTTTACCTTTGAACACAAAACATTAACTGCTTCTTTTATATTCAGCGGTCTCATAAGTGTTTGTGAGAGCACTTTTGTTGATCTAAGGATAAATATATAAATGGTAACTGGGCTAAAGGGAGAGAGTGAAATGACCTGTCCAATTGTATGTTACATCTCCTTCCTCTCTCATTTACAAATGTGTTAAGTTCCATATTAGTTTAACAGTGACATCATGTATAAATTCAGTAAACACTTGTGGGTTTAACAAAGACATAACGCGTTCTGCATTCGTACATGTGAAATATCACTTACTAAAAGGATCCTTAAAATAACGCACGTTGCCAAGTTTCCACTGTTAATCGGAGCACATCCTGCTCGCCCTCCAACACGCTGCTGCCTTCCGTCTTCACTCTCTCTGACAAGTTGACCTCGTGTGTCCGTCTCCCTGTCAGCCGTTTAACGGAGCGTTGGATATTCCGATCAGGGCGCCGAGCACTAACAGAGCTGCTGGTCCGTGTAACCACGACACTGATTATTAACGCAGTTCACTCCTACGGGGCTAAAACGGACAGTTAATGTTCCTTGACACCTGCGGGCGCAGAGCAACCAACGTTTGCAAGAGACACTGTCTTCTCCTCCACGTAAAAACTCTGTGATACCTGGTTAGGCTCACGTACATTCGTCTGCTGAAGCGTTGCACAAAAAGAAATACGTCGGCTTTTAGTGACACGCAACCAAACCAGAATTCTTCCCATGCAGAAAGCGTACACATCACATCGCCTGCTTGTCAACCCTTCAACACCAACACTGACGATACGTTCACACTAGCTTACGTTGGAGTACCATAATTACGCCACCATTTGCTCATTCAGAAACCTAGAACGGTTCCTGAAAGCTGAGAAGTGTCACTCGGTTCCTCTACCTAGTAGAAGCAGGAGAAGTCCATCGGTTCCTGGTAGTTGACGAGTTGCACTTCACATCCAAGTTGCTGTCATTACAGTAATGATTTGTCAGATTCCAATACATGGCTGTTCTCAAGCTTTGAGGAACTGTTCAACATTTTCTGGAGGCAGATATATAGTGTAATTACGGTACTCCAAAACGCATTGGATATAACGTCTGTGTGAAAGGGTTAACAAACTAAATCCACAACCAATGGAAAATGGGTGACAAAACACATTCAGAAATATATTTTTAAATGACAAAATGACAAACTAGTCCTTTAACTGACCCTGTTAATTGCCTTTTGTAGAACATGTTTAATTTTGAAGTACCATTTAAATCATGGGAAACTAATCTGCACTTCAGAGACACAAAGCCAGCAGAATAAATCTACTGACATAGTGGAGCCTTACAGTCGTGACATGAGTTGACAAAATGAACATTAGGGATGAAAGAAGCAACCCCCCTGAAAGTTTCACACGACATTTAACAGTGTATACACACGCCAGCAGAACCAAAGACACTGGTGAGTGTGCATCAGTAGGAAAGAGCTCGTTCATCACGTGAAGATGACTTAAATGCATCGCAGTAAATCACTGAATTGAATTAACGTCTGACAAACAATGTATGTTCAAGTCTGGAGAGAAGAGGCAGTCGGTTCCGGCCATCTGACTCCAACTACGTCCTGTATTCTTTTTCTTTCGTTTCAGCGTTTTGTTTAATTCAGTATTTAATTTTCACGGCTTTAAAAAAAAAAAAAAAAAAAAAGCCTCACTCCATTCTTTGTTTTCCCATCGTGACTTTGACTCCCGCCCTATAATGTATTACGGGATGGGCTGAGAATTCAGGAAGTGGCTCCTGCCGTCTCCATGGCAACCCTTGGGTCGGCCTTGTGAGGCCGGAGACCCCTCCTCAAACATAGAGGCCCAGAGGTCTGGATCAACACAAACAACCCAGCTTGAACGAACACGAACACACACACATACACACACACAAACGCATTCTTAAATAAACAGCACTGAAGTAACTGAAGAACTTCCTGTGTAGTCTGTGAGCCTTTCAGATGAGCGTTTACAAATGACCACATGACCGCCGGGAGTCACATGTGAAGTGGACTGAAACCGGTGCCGGTCACAGAACGCCATCAAAAGTGAAAATTGGGTAGAAAAGTCGAGTTCTGTGAGCTGGTCGACAACAGAAACACACTAACCTTTGTTGCTTGTTCGTTAACCTTTGTTATATGTTACATATTCAACTTAACGTGGAAGCAGATAAAACGTCTACCAACATTTATCAGGAGCTTTGAGTCAAAACAGTCCGTGGCGTTCTATGGTTTGGTTTTGTCTTGTTGGGATGATACTTACATTTTTGTCAGTGTGCATTTCCCCGACTCCCAGTCCGCTGCTAGTCATTCTGCCAGAAACAAAGAAAATATCCCAGGTGAGTAAAGAAACTGATGAATAGACGGATCAGCAAACTTTCATATCCAACCAGCTGCACATCACTGATTAGCTATTTTAACTTCGGAATAGTGTCATGGTTGAACTACGACCAACATCTGAACCACAGCGTTTTGTTTTGAACTCTGTGTCCCACTGTTCGCACTTGTACTTGCAGCTATACTCTTTAAAATCCACCTGGGTTGGAAGTCACACTCTGCATCACGTTCCGTCTACATTTCTCAAGTTAAAGACACATCCTATAAATGTATGACCTGATTAGTTCACATTATTTCTGGAGTCTCCTATTTAAGAAAACCACACAGCTCTACACACTTCATCACTATGAGCCATATTAAATGTACACTTTGCTTTCATTTCATTCAGGTCACTTATTTTTTTAATGGATGAATCCTATTCAATGAGTTAGCAAAGTTAAAACCTGGACTGATAAAAGTGCAGCTGTGTTTATTGTGTAAATGAGTCAAACATTGGTTTGAGTTGATAAGTTAACATAAAATGGACTTGGATTTCCAAGTAGAGAACTAATTCACAGTTCAGTGTAAGATACACTGATAAAATAAATACAATTCATCAGTTTCTTATACATCACACACAGCCAGACTACCAAACACGTTATCCTGTACTTTGGTGTACTTCGGTCTGTAGCTACTGCGCATTGAGCTAAAATATTTATCTTAAAAAGAGAGACATTTATAAAAAGCCATTCCGAATTGGAGAAATTGATGTTTCGGTGGATGAAGTACTTTCATGAGTGTTTTGAACACAGTTTAGGTGCTAAAAATGACAACTGTAAAGCTAAAACACCAAGTTTCTCAACGGGGTTTGGCGTCGGAGGGAACTCACCGTTGACTTCCGCGCAGGCAGCACCCGGCGGGCCGCGTTTGTTGCACTTCACCCGGTAGGGTGTTCCGTGTCACCGCGTCAGTCCTCCCCAACTTTGAAAAAACACCCACTTTTATGTTTTGTGGCTCGAAAAATGGTTTCGTCTCGCCGGAGTTGTTTCTGTCACTTGTCCTTCACGGAGCGCGGATAAACATCGTGTCACGTTTGTGAAGTTGAGACATTCGGGAGAATTCGTCGGTTTCCAAACTCCTGAACTCGGTCGGAGCTTTCCGCTTCCGAAGTTCGGCTTCTCGTCTGCTGCCTTCAGGGGTTTGTGGGAAGAAAAGTGCAACAGTCCGCCCCCTCCTGCGCCCGGTGAGCACTTTTTACTCCAGCCGCAATGTCGGCCGGCTTCCGGTGCCGCTGATACTTTCAAAATAAAAGTGGACAACAGTTTCCCGGAAAAAGAAAATTACGGCAAAAATATCAAAGTAAAGGTACCAAATTCAGTATACGGAACCCGTAAGGTCCCGTGAAGTTTAAAAAAAAAAAAAAAGTAATTAAACACAAAAAACCGTTTGGGGCTCTGTATCAGTACAGTAATGCAATTAAAAATATTCTTAAGTATATATATATATATATATATATATAGATATAGATTTTTTTTTTTTTTAAACAATCCATTTTCTTCAGATATGATTTTGCAAATGGTGTCGGTTATTTAAAGCAGTAGTGATACGGGTGTACAATTTTATTAACATCAAATGCATGTCACTGCTGCTGTGTAACTACAAACATAACAATCACTTCATATATGTGAGCAAGAAAACAGGAGGCATACTGATCTAAAATATTTATTTCTACAGTATGACAGTGAAAGCAACCACAGGAATTTGCATATCTTGTCTTGACACATGAAACTTTGAATTTTGGGCCTCATCCACAAACAGTAGGTATACACAAATCTGGACTGAAATAACCAAATAACTGAAACATCCAAGTAATTAAACATACTTAGTATATTCCACCATAACTGTATGTCCTTAACTTAGTTTAAATGGAGTATGAGGATGTTTCATTTAACAACAAAGGAAGAACGACCTGATATCCATTGTTTTGACAAATTTGAAATAAATTTGCTTTGTGAGGCGGTTGTAGTTTCTACAGGCCCGTGTTCAGATGGATAAATAGATAAATATTTATATATAATAATATAATATAACAGATACATATTTATATATAATAATATAATATAATATAATAGATACATATTTATATATAAATAGATAAATATAGATATATTGTTCTCTCAGGTTTCTCCTGAGTATTTCGATTTAACATTTGATCATATTCAACTGATGCTCCGACGCCAGCCACCTACTCGCCCTGCCCCTCGGCACCCTGGAAAACAAACACACATAAGGCACAGGAGACCACAAATACGCTTTCATCATGTTGATTCTTGACCATAAACGGCACCTCCACCGCCCACAATGCAACTGAGCTGTCAGATTTGAGTGTGTTGTACCTCGGAACTACATCAGGACTGAAATAAAACATGTAAATGTGACCACAATCTAAATTCTCCGGGTCACAGTTCCCTGATGAGATGTTGGCAGCTGGATTCACACCTTCTATCTCGGCTCTTCTAGGGTGATAATTATTTGCTAACACTCGTAATTTCTCAGTTGAACTTCTATCTCCGTTCTAGAATTAAAATACCAAACACTCTCGGTACCTTCGTCCCAATTTCACGGCTCTTGGCTCGCATCTTGTTGGCCAGCGACTCAGCCACATCGGCCCGCTCCTCGGCTTCTTCCAAGTCGTGCTGAGCCTTTCTGAACCTGGTCAGATGCACGTTGGACTGCTCCTCCTGGAAGAGAAGCGCGATCAGACCCCCATGCAGCCGCAGATCCTTTGCCCACGCCGACGGACTCACGGCTTCCTCTGCGTGTCGTTTGTAGGCCTTCATCTTGATCTGGAGTTTGTCCACCAGGTCCTGCAGCCTGACGTTGTTCTTCTTGTCTTCCTCGGACTTTAAAGTGGCAGCAGATCTGGTCATAGGGAGTCGCGGGTTTTTCACAATAAGATGTTCATCTGTGCGGTAGAAGGTTTACCTGATAGGTCAGTTCTTTCAGCTTCCTCTCATACTTCCGTAGGCCTTTGATGGCCTCAGAGGAACGTTTCTGCTCAGCCTCCAGTTCGCTTTCCAGCTCACGGACCTGAACAGACAGTGGTCATGGACTCTCCACTAACCTGAGACGACACTGGATCGATCGGTCGACGTACTCTGGCCTCCAGTTTCTGCAGCTGCTTCTTTCCGCCCTTCATGGCCAAGTTTTCAGCTTCATCTAACCGGTGCTGCAGATCTTTGACTGTCACCTCCAGGTTCTTCTTCATCCTCTCCAGATGAGCGCTGGTGTCCTGCTCCTTCCTCAGCTCTTCAGCCATCATGGCGGCCTGCATAAAGTTATTACTATTATTATTATTCATCATCATCATCAGCGTGTCCGCAGCAGCCGTGTTAGTGCCGCTCACGTCAGTGATGGCTTTCTTGGCCTTCTCTTCTGCATTTCTGGCCTCTTGAGTGGATTCCTCTATTTCCCCGTGCAGCTGAGTCACATCCATCTCCAGCTTCTTCTTGGTGTTCAGCAGGCTGGTGTTCTGGAAGGGAAAAGGCCGATAATTAACATAAATAATAACAATAACATCTGATTCTTCAGCACCAGGAAGGCTCACCTGGGAATGCAGCAGTCCGGCACGTTCACTGGCATCGATCAGCTCCTGCTCGGACAGTTTGCGGCTGCGTTCCGTCTGCTCCACGACGGCTCGGAGCTCCTCGATCTCAGCCTGCATCAAGGCGGTCCTTCGCTCCATCATGGCCACCTGCTCCTTCATGTCGTCCTGGCCTCTGACGGAGTCGTCCAGGTGGATTTGGGCATCCTGAAAATCAGTGGCAAGTTAGTGGCACGACGCTGCAAAAATTCGACATCTCATTAAGGATATTTGTCTTATTTGTAATTCAAGGGGCATTCTAGGTAAAAAAAATCTCTTCACACTTAAAATAAGACACATCACCTGAAAAAGGGACTTATCTTTAGACAATCTTCACTTGTTTCAAGCAAATTTCACTTTAAAAAAGTAGTTTTGGAACACACTTGCTGCAGGCATCTGGGGAGCAAGCGCTTTAAAAGTTTTTAAAACAAAGCTTAAAACCTACTTTTTTACACTTTGAACTAGCTAATGTCCATACCTCCACAATCTGAAATATTTTTGTTATTACTATTATTATAGATTAATATATATCGATGATAAAAATCTTTCTCCACTGGCCGATTTTGATGCTTATTTGAAGTGAAAATGTGTTTTAAACAAGTAAAAAAAGTCAAAAAATAAGTTACTTTTTCAGGAGTTGTGTCTTTTTTTTTTTTTAACAGAAATAAGACAAACATTCTCGGTCATATTTTGAGTTTTTGCAGTGTGAGCGTGAGCGTCGGTGAGCGGACAGAGACAGAAGGTCTGACCTTCAGCTGCCCCTGAACGTTCCTCAGCTGCTTCTGGGCTTCGGCTGCCTGCCGGTTGGCGTGGCTCAGCTGGATCTCCATCTCATTCAGGTCCCCCTCCATCTTCTTCTTCACCCTCAGCGCGTCGTTCCTGCTCCTGACCTCTGCGTCCAGGGTGGCCTGCATGGACTCCATCACCCTCTGGTTGTTCCTCTTCAGCTGGTCAATCTCCTCGTCCTTCTCCGCCACCTTCCGGTCTACTTCAGCCTTTATCTGGTTGAGCTCCATTTGCACACACAGCATCTTTGACTCCTTCTGCTCCAGAGACCCCTTCAAAAACACAGCGTTCCATTGAAGTGACATCTGGAACAGTGTTGTTCTGTGTGCAGTCAGTCCTACCTCAGCTTCCTCCAGAGCCATTTGCATGTCGTATTTTTCTGTCTCCACCTGCTTCTTGAACTTCTCCAGCTCATGAATGGTCTTCCCTCCTTCCCCGAGCTGTTCCGTCATGTCAGAGATCTCCTCTGTGGTTCAGAGAGAGAGATTTGTGTCGCTGTGTCAGAGAGGCTCTTCCAATGATGTTCCACTTACGCTGAAGGTTTTTATTTTCCCTCTTCAGTGTTTCCAGGTGATCCAGGGCTTCTTCGTATGAGTTCTTGAGTTTAAAGAGCTCCGTGCTGAGAGATCGAGATTCTTTCTGGGCGCCTTCGAGCTCCGCCTGGGACTCCTCGTACTTCTGCTTCCACTCGGCTAGAATCTGCATTCACTGCATCATGAGCGCCACGTCTCCTCCGGACCGAAACCGACGGAAACTCAAAGACCAAATAAATACCTTGTCAAAGTTCCTCTGCTTCTTGTCGAGCGTAGCCGCTAAGTTGTTGGACTTCTCCACGTCCACCATGAGATCCTCCATCTCGCTGTGAAGTCTCTGTTTAGTTTTCTCCAGCGAGGCACACTTGGAATTCACCGCCTCGATCTGTTCCTCGGCCTCCTGGAGACGCTGGGCGAGCTTTTTCCTGCCAAGAGAAATTCCCCTTTTGTAAGTTCTTCAGCGACTGGAAATGCACGATTTCAATTGGTGAAACTCAACACACATAAAACTAGAAGAGCATCTCCGCATACTGTGACTTCCACCCAATATACTGTTTTATATTTTGATTTACACCTAAAATTAATCTACTTTAACGTACTTTATCTCTGATATTATGTTTAGTTTAATAGTTATTGACTAAATCGACAAATAAATTAGGACTGTGAGCAGACGATATAACCACTAGTGTGGATTGGATGCGCTGAACTGCAGTAGAGTTCAAATCGAAATGGAAAGAGAGCAGAGAAGAACCTCGGCCATCCTACAAAAGATTGATTAAGAGTGAGTCGCCGGTCCAGACTGTGGATTACTGTGTGATTACTTTGCCTCCTCCAGCTCCTCGGTGCGCTGGATGGCGTCGGTCTCGTATTTGTTCCTCCAAAGAGCCACCTCGGTGTTGGCTTTGGACAGACTGCGCTGCAGCTCGGCCTTGGCCTCCTGCTCCTCCTCGTACTGCTCCCGAAGGAGGTCGCAGTCGTGGCGGGCCGACTGTAAGCTGTGAGCCAGCGCGTTCTTCGCCTGCGGCGGGGACGTAGAGCGTCACGTGCGGCGATGGAAAAGCAGTTAACAGGGCCGAGCAGCCGAGCCGTGATCACCTTCGTTTCCTCCTCGACCAGCCGTTTCAGCTCATCGATGTGAGTGGTGAAGCCCTGCTTTCCTCTCGTCAGCTGGGAAATCAGACTCTCCCTCTCTTCCATTTGTCTGGACAATTCAGCTGCAGCAAAACACATATTTCAGAATTAAACCATGAAAGTTCCGTGTGTGCGCTGGAGAGGGGGTATTCCATGTCGGACCTTGGTCCCAGAGAAAAACTTTGCTTTATGTTGACTGACTGACAATAACTTGACTTGTAAAACAAACGTGAGAAATACCGTTTTCGGTTTGGAAACGGGCCTTCTGATTGGTCAGATCCGCCATATGCCGCATGTTTTCATCACTCTTGGTCTTGAACTCCACCAGCTGGTCCTCCAGTGAGCGACACATCTTCTCCAGATTCACCTGCGTGAGTCATGATCGGGTCGGGTCAGATTTTATTCGTATTGCGCCGATTCACAACAACAGTTTCTCTCACAAACTGACTCCTAATTAGTGTTGTCCCTTTCCAGAATGATTCATTCGAAAGAACAAATCTTTTGGGTCAACGAACTATACTGAATCATTGACTGAAAAGATTCGTTCATTTCACAGTTCAGCTGAGTGCCGCTGTGAACTGCTACGGGTGAATCTGATTTGTTGTTTGTCTGGCAGACTCTGGGGGTCAACTGAAAACGATTCAGTGAAGGACTCTTTTGAATGAATCCTTTGAACGAATCTTTTTACTGAACCGATACGAATGATTCGGTACAACAAAAAGAGCTGTTCAGCCCATCACTGCTCCCAATAGAAACTTTACGAGCATGAGCTCTCAGCGAAAGGAAAAAACGTCCTTTCACAGGCTCAGAAACCGCGGGCACATCCACGGCTACGGGTGGACGGCCTTCTGCCTCGGCCAGTTGGAGTGAAACAAAGAAAGCAAAAGGGGCAAGAAGCTTCTGCGTTCGCTCATCTTCTACCATTTCTCACCTTAGCCTTAGCAACGGTTTCCATGTTGCTGCTCAGATCGTCTATCTCCATCTTCAGTTCGCTCTTCTCCTTCTCCAGTTTCTGCTTGATCCTCTGGAGGTTGTCGATCTGTTCCCCCAGCTCCGCCATGCTGTCCGCCTGTTTTTTGCGCAGGGCCGCCGTCGTGGCCTCATGCTGCAGCGTGGACTCCTCCAGGTCACGTCGCAGTTTGAGGAACTCAGCTTCCCGCTTCTTGTTCATCTCGACCTGAGCGGCGGTGGCGCCGCCGGCCTCCTCCAGCCTCTCGCTGACCTCCTCAATCTCCCTGGAGAGGTCTGATCTCTGCTTCTCTATCTTGGCCCTCACGGCGCGCTCGGCCTCGACTTCCTCCTCCAGCTCTTCGATGCGAGCCTGGAAGCAGAGGAGGTGAGAAAGTCAGGCGTCGTGTCAGGAGAAGCGGCTGTTAGCGTCTGTCAGCGGTTGGACTCTGTGAGTTTCAGTACGTGGAGTTCTTTCATCTTCTTTTGAAGCTGGTTGTTCATCACTTGCTCGTCTGCGATGTTGCTGAGCAGCTGGTTGTTTTCGAATTCTTTTCTGCAGCGAAGAGACGACAAACATCAGTTTGAGGACGTCTCTCCCCCTCGGACACTTCTAGAGTACTGACGTACTTCTTAAACTTCTCCTCAGACTGCTGTTTGTCGTTTTCAACATCCATCAAGGACTCCTGTGTAAGTTTCAGATCCCCCTCGAGCTTCCTCTTCGCCCTCTCGAGGTCCATGCGGATCTTCTTCTCTTGCTCCAAAGACCCTTCGAGCTTTAAAGCACAGGAAGTCAGATAATCAGAGTGTTTGCGTTGAGCTGACCCTACTCCGTACCTGATAACGGGGTCCTGCGTTTCTACCTCTGCTTCTACTATTTTGTTTACTTCAAGCAACCGCGACTGAAATTGAGCGGATCCTGGTACCGCACCAACTACAACTACACCTTCTGGTCGGTTCTATTTTCTCGGTCAACATGGAAGTGTGGTTCAGAGAACTGGGAAAGTAACGTGACGCAAACAAGTCTAATCGCAGCTGTTGTCGTCCAGTTTGATTTCTAGAGAGGCGATGTGATGCTACGCCATAGGTATGGCGCTGACGAGGACCGTACACCGTCGATTTGAAACTGAGCCTCACATCGTCCACTTGCTGTTCCAGCTTGGACTTGGCTTTGGTCAGACAGTTGACTTTGTCCTCCTCCGCTTGGAGGTCGTCCAGGGTCTGCTGATGGGCCTCTTGGAGAGCCTTCTTCTCTTTGGTCAGTTTGCTGATGTTCTCATCCTGACCAGCCAGCTCCTCCGTCAGGTTTTTCACCTGCAAAGTTGCAACTAGGTCAGACACAAAGTTTCGCGAACGTCAAATGGTTTCAACTGTGAGATGTTCACCGGTCTCACCTTGTTCTCTGTGGCGTGTTTCTCCTTCTCCACTTTGGCCAAAGTCATCTCCAGGTCGTCGATGTCTTTCTTGAGCTCCGAGCATTCGTCTTCCAGCTTTCTCTTCTTCGCCGTCAGCTCAGAGTTGATTTCCTCCTCGTCCTCCAGCCTTTCGGTCACCTCCTTGAGCTTGGCCTCCAGCTGGATTTTGCTTTTGATCAAACCTTCGCATCGTTCCTCGGCATCGCACAGATTCTCCGAGTCCTGAGGGGAAAAGATGCCGCCAGTGATTTCGATGGGATCTCAGGGTCGGAGGCATGTTGGTACTCACAGCTTGGACTTGCAGGAGCAGGTTGTTTTTCTCCTGCAGCAGAGAAACCATTTTCTCTTCGATCTCTTTTCTCTTGGTTTCTGACTTGGCCAGATCCTCCTTACATTTGGCAAAATCCTCCTTCATGGTGGCCATCTCCTTTTCGGTTTCCGCGCTCTTCAGCAGAGGCTTGATCTTGAAGAAGAGCTTCATCCACGGCCAGTGTTTGACGTTCATGAATGACCGCAGGTTGTATTGTAGAATCCAGACACAGTCCCTGAACCACGAACAAGGTGTTGTCGTTCCACTTTCAATCACGACAAAAGGTGACTTTGCGTCGCTGACGTTACCTTTTTGCGATCAAATTGGAGTATTCTTTTCTCATCACATACCCACGACACAGAGCTTGAGTCTGCGTCACCAGAGAAGCTAGTTTTTCATCTCGCAGCTCCTCTAGAGTTCCGAGTAAACCAGCTTTGAAGAAGACCTGCGTCAGAAAAACGTCGGTGAATGTCTCTCAGTGTGTCGAAGATTAAGTGAGTCAACCACAAACCTTCGTCGACCCAAATCGGTACTGTGTGTGGTCGATGTCGATTGAACCCAGAAGCTTCTCTGAAGCTTTCTTCCCATCGATGAACTGTCCCTCTGGGATGGCGCTGGCATTTAAGATTCTGTACCTGTTCAGATTAAAATACACAACATCCCAACCTGAACCCGTGTGTGTTTGTATGAAAGGTGCGTGAACGTCCCGTCGGGCTTTAACCCCTTAACACCGACGGTAGCCCCAGCGCTACATTCGCACTAGCATACTTTGGAGTGCCGTAATCACGGGACTATTTGCACAGAAAATGTCGATCGGCTCCTAAAAGGTGACAGCCAAGTCGCTGTCGTTACCGTAATGACAGAAACATGACTGTTGTCAACTTTCAGCAACCGATGGACGTTTTCTGTGCAAATCGTCGCATAATAACGGTACTCCAAAGTATGCTAGCACGAATGTAGCACTGGGGCTACCGTCGGTGTTTAAGGGTTGACACCAGGCATCGTGACCTCTGCTTGAAGTCCGCATAGAGGATCCTGCTGGGGAACCCCTTCCTGCAGATCCTGATCCCCTCTAGAACACCGTTACAGCGAAGCTGATGGATGACAAGGTGATTGTCCATGATACCTGCAGAGAATTACGATTAGCCAATGTCTACCGTCTTCTTCAGTCGTGTAAACCTGTACCTGGTGTTTTGACCTCATTGGGAATCAGGCAGCGCACAAAGTGAGGATGGGTGCTCCTCAAGTTGGTCATCAGTTTTCCAAGATTTTCCTAAAAAAAAAAGACAAGCATCACCTTGAAGAATAAATGAAAAATCCAGGTGTTTCTTTCTCCAGTGCAGTGACACTTCCAGTTCCTGACTGTTCAACAATCCATTTGATCAGCTCTCACCGGTACCTGGGTTCTATTTCCGCTGTCAAACACCAAGGCTCAGTACTAGGATGGCAAGTATCATTGATCCAATTTGAGAAATACTGGAATTTTTTTATACCAACAAAAAATTTCCCATCTTTTCATGTTGCCGTTAGGGTTAGGGTTAGACCCTCGCCCTAAAAGGCCAGAAAAAGGGCAAATTGATAGAAAATTCAGTACTGGGACAAAGGTGTGCTACTGGATCACAATACCCGTTGACTTGGACAATGGTCGTGCCACACTGCTGCATCAGGGGAGCTGGAAATGAAGCCACACATTATTTTTGGTTCCATACCCGGAAAACAGCCGACACGGTCTGGAAGGAGCCGCCCTTCTTCTTTGCGCCTTTCTTTCCACCTTTTCCAGCATCACCACTTTCTACCAAACAAAGGAAACAACGGACATAAATCGAGAACATGCAGGACTTCTAGCTCTGATACCAGTTGTTTGTTCCTGAGTTTTATACCAGGTTCGGTGCCAGAAAAGGAGGCGTAAAGGAAAGCCAGCAGTTTCATGGATGACTTCTGGTAAAGCTGCACCACTGACTCGTTCAGGGGGTCTTTGTTTTTCTCCAGCCAGCCGGCGATGTTGTAGTCCACGGTGCCAGCATAGTGCAACAAGGTGAAGTGCGCCTCGGGCTTCCCTTTGACGACCTTGGGCTTTTGAAAAGCGTTGTTCTTCCCAAGGTGTTGGTCATAGAGTTTGTTTTTGAAGGAGGTGTCTGAGGCCTTGGGGAACATACACTCCTCTTCAAGGATGGAGAAGATGCCCATCGGCTGTTGAATATGTTGGAAGACTGTAAGATGAAAAGAGAGATGTTCGAGGTGGCACAGAAGAACCGTTTGACCTTTTCTATGAGCTCGATGCAGGCGGCCAGGTCCATTCCGAAGTCAATGAACTCCCAGTCAATTCCCTCCTTCTTGTATTCTTCTTGCTCCAGAACAAACATGTGGTGGTTGAAGAACTGCTGCAGCTTTTCGTTGGTGAAGTTGATGCAGAGTTGCTCCATGCTGTTGAACTGCGACAAGAGCCAAAACTATTAATCGAGGAGCGCGAGGCTGAAAACTCACAGCCAGGAACGGAACAACACTCACGTCAAATATTTCAAATCCGGCAATGTCCAACACGCCGATGAAGAACTGCCTCGGCTGCTTCGTGTCCAGCATCTCGTTGATGCGTACAACCATCCATAAGAACATCTTCTCATACACAGACTTGGCCAGAGCGCTAACTGCATTAGCGACCTGATCAGAGGAAGATACAAAGGTAGGAGATTGTTATGTAGCTGGAATTTTATATACAAAATTGATTGTTTGTGGAAATATTCCTCTAGTTCAATACCAGACAGCAGAAAAACATGTAACACAGAAACACAGAGACTTTTATGGAGTTTTTAAAAAGCTGTCTTCTTTCACTGTTTTTTTATTGTTTAATCTTTTAAACCCCTGTAGCATGTCATATAAAATACATACAATATTTCATTATTATTATTATTAACAATAATAATAATAATAATAATAATAATTCCTGCAAACACTGTTTTCATGTTTTTATTGTCTTTTAATCATTTTTGATTGTTTGTAAAGCACTTTGAGCTGCAACTTTGTATGAAAGGTGCTATACAAATAAGGTTTCTTCTTATTATTATTATTATTATTATTATTATTATTATTATTATTATTATTATTATTATTATTATTATTATTATTATTATTATCTACTTGTATCTACGTGTCTGGGTGTGTTGTCCCAGTACCTGGGGGACAGTCTGACCCTTGGTGACGTACTCGTTCCCCACTTTCACTCGAGGGTAGCAAAGACCTTTCAGCAGGTCGGCGGAGTTCAACCCCATGAGGAAAGCCACTTTGTCAGCCACTGAGGGACAAAAAATATGAGTTTGTGTTCATAGCACGTCTCCTCAGCGGAGCCAGGGGGGGCCTCACCCTCCGTGCCGTCGGGCTCTGCCTGCTCCTCTCGCTGCTTCTGCTTGAACTTCATGTTCCCATAATGCATCACAGCGCCGGTCAGCTTGTAGATGGACATCTTCTCTTCGTTGGTGAAGCCCAGGATGTCAGTGGCCGTCTGAGGAACAAACATCTGCATCAATAACACGCAACAGGGGGCGCGCAGGAGTCTCCGAGAGGGTTTGACAGGAGCCAGCTCACGTCGGTGGCCACCAGCTCCTCTCTGTCATCAATGCTGGCCACGGAGATCTGCCCCTGACTGATCATGGGGAAGTCATATGGGTTGGTCGTGATGAGAAGCATTTCTGCAGAGAAATGTAAAAAAAAAAGAAAAGAAAAGTTGTCACAAATGTGTCACTGAGCAGAACATCCGTGTTTATTTCACATGTCTAAAGAAGAATAATGAAAAACGTTATTATTCATCGATTTATTTCTGTTTCTGTTCTGTTTCTATTCTTTGTATTTATTTTCTATATATTTAAAAATCTTTTTTCATAGCATTTCATAGTGTTGACCTTATCTTTTGTCTTTTTGCACCAAAGGAACTCATCCAATTTTGCTGTATTTGTACAATGACATTAAGATTCTATTCAGTTCTATTCTATGAACACAATATACACAGTGAACCGCACCGATGAGTTCCGCCTTGTGCCCGGTGAGGATCTGATAGAAGATGTGATAGCTCCTCTCTTCAGATAACTGGAACGTCACCCTGGACTTCTCCAGCAGATCTACACAGAACACCAGCACACACCAGAACTGATGTACAGCGGTGGTTTCATTCTGCATCTGACCAGAGAGACAAACTTACAGGTCTCGATATCAGCCGAAGCCAGTTTTCCTGTTGTCCCGAAATGAATTCTGATGAATTTACCCTAGAAATCAGAGGAAAACTGTCCTCAAAAACTTTCTGAAAGTGACAAAGTTCTTAAACTAAAGCCAGTGTTTCAAATAAGAAGTGATAATAATGGCAAAACAATGAATAAAACTTATTTTTTCCTCGAGAAGGATATAGGAGAGAACCCTGTTTCTGTGTTAAAGTTTTGACCTGCGTCGGTTTACATTCAATTATGGCCGAATAACGAAAAAAGAAGTTTGTCAATATTTCAATAATAGGATCTGTAGGGATCTTTTTCACACTGAGAACAAACTGAGCAAATAAATAACGTGAATGCACTTTATGTTGTGGTTCTAACAATAATGAACAACAATAATAAATGATAAAATAATAAATAAACACAAATAAACAATAATGAACATTAAAAACAGCTGTTTCTGTTGTGTAAGTGTCCTTACGTTGTGAAAACAATAAATTCCATTTTGTGACGTCTACTTACAAATCGGGAGGAATTGTCATTCCTCACAGTCTTTGCGTTCCCGAAGGCCTCCAGCAGGGGATTTGCTGAGATGATTTGGTCTTCCAGCGTCCCCTGGGAAACACATCCGTCGCCCTCAGCATTTATGTTGCGTCCCTCCGTGGGCTCGGGGGCCGTGATTCCTGACGTACCTGCATTTTGCCGGACGAGTGTTCTTTCTTGTCGCTTCCGCCAGCCACTGCGATTGTCGCAAAGTACTGGATGACACGTTTGGTGTTGACAGTCTTTCCTGCACCGGATTCTCCGCTGGGGAAACGGAACGAGATGCAAACAACTTAAAAAAAGTAAAAAATAGAATCTGCAGCGGTTTGATCCGACTGAACTCACGTAATCAGGACCGACTGGTTCTCACGATCTGGTGGCGACAAACGCAGACGGGGTTTTGTAAAACAAACCAACGTCGACAGGAAAGGACCGACCTGTCCGGTTTCTCACCCGTGAGCATGTTCTGATACGCGTTGTCAGAAACGGAGAAGATGTGCGGCGGCGCCTCCATGCGCTTCTTGCCCCTGTAGGCCGCCACCACCTGAGGGTCGTAGACCGGCAGCCACTTGTACGGGTTGACGGTGACGCAGAAGAGCCCCGAGTAGGTCTGCAGGTCAGAGGTCAGAGGAGACGCTGAGAGACGCCCACCGCCAAGCGGCCGAGGGCTGCGTCGTCGCTTACGTAGATCATCCACGCCGCGTAACGATCTTTGAGGTTGAACAGCACCGAGGGCTCGTTGAGGTGCGTCATCATGGCCATGTCCTCGATCTTGTCGTACTTTGGGGGATTCATGGGATGGCAGTCGTCCTCCTTGACCGTCACAGTCTGGGGAAAAAAAAAAGGTTCAGTCATGGATTTGTTAAATCCATGAAACGGGAACAACAGACCACAAACTCTCAATTTAAGACACGCGAGGGGGAGTCAGCGAGGGACAGCTGGACCTGGACACAAACTAAACCAGAAGGGGACAAATTAAACAAAACAAAAATACTAAATCGATCAGAAAATGTGCTTGGGGGGGGGGGGGGTTGACCTCGACCTCCACTAATGTTTGGACCAGTTCACCTGACTGTCACTCCTGAAATGGAATGACATCCTGTGGCGGCACCGGAGACGCCCACTGGAGTTTTACTACGGAGAATATTTACAAGACACATTTACAAGTCTATTTCTGCATCGTCATCATTAACCCTTTCACGCACACGCTATCACCGGGGCCACATTCATGCTAGCATGTTTTGGAGTTCACCCTCCAACCACCAACCACCACCATTGAAACACAAAACATTCATTTATTTGACCACATGGAACCACACCATCCTCTGTAAACGGACCTCCTCTGCCGCCGTCTTCACGGTGACCTGGCCTCCTTCTCTGTTCTGAATGACGCCTCTGATGTACAGCTCCTTGGCGTCGGGCACGAAACAAGCGGTTCTGGCATCAAACGGACGGTTCTGCGCCTCGATTCGCTCCTTCTCGGGTTTGCGCAGAAAGATGGACGCCGGCCCGTACTGGGCCATCTCAGCGTCGCTACTCATGTTGGTACCTGAGGAATGTGATAAAGCAGAGACGTGACGTGGATATGGTTCAATCCAGACAGTCTCAGTCAGACTTACTGAATCTACACGGTAGAACCGAATCAGATCCTCTGCTCCAGATCCACAGTTACTTCGCTCTCACCAGCAGTCAGTGTCGGTCCAGTCAGTCCGAGTCAGTGTCCACCAGGAGGTTCAGGTGCCTTTTATCAAGGCCGACGTGCTGCTGCAGCCAAGCGGATGCTCCAAACTTGGCAATGTCACCGACTGAGATGTCACTCAAGCTGCATTATCAATGTCTGCTGGCATCGAGTCTTCTGGAGGTAATCGGAACGCGTGAGCAGGAGGAAGTGATGATCCTCGAGCTCTATTTTTAATAGGTCTCTCTCAGCGTCACGAGAGTCTGCGGGTCGACATCTTGTTTTCATTGACATCTCAACACACCGTGAGTGATCAGGTCAAGTCAGAGAAAAATATCTGTCATAACACAAATGACCATGACGGGACCTTCAGCGTCTCTGCGGAGCATCGTGACCTTCACATTCCTCCCGCGGTGAAGAACCACCTGCTCAGTGTGCTTCAAGGAACCGTCCCTGGATTTACTGGACTTACACCAGCCATGTCACAACACAAGGTCAACAGCTTGTTTGGTGACTGACGTTGAAATGAATTCAGAGTTTGGTTTTGACCAGAATCACTGCCATTTTTAAAAGGAAATGGAATCTTTTCTAACGTTTTTTTTTTTAATTGGGTCACATTTTATTGATGTTTTATTGATTTTGTTATTATTATGTTTGTATGGAAGCTGATAATGCTAAAAGCTAAAAGAGAACCCTCATAAATAAATAAATGATGTTTGAATAATATTAACTGAAGTGCTTTGTACATTTTTTTGATAAAGTGGCAGATTACATAAAATGATTCTTCTTCCTGCGATTTAATTCAGTTCATTCATTTTCTGCCGCTTAATCCAGTTACAGGTCACGGGTGTGCTGAAGCCGATCCCAGCTGTCAACGGGCGAAAGGCGGGGTACACCCTGGACAAGTCGCCAGCTCATCGCAGGGCCACATGAAAGACAGACAACCACTCACGCACGCACACATTCACACCTAAGGACAATAATTCAGTTAAATAGTGAATATTTAATACAAATGAAATAGACATGTAATTACATCTAATTGTCTAATTTAGTTTCATCACTTCAAGGTCTACATTCAGTACAGTGTATCAAATTTGCTTCTCTTAAATGGACAAAAAAAAATCTCCAGAGAATCACTGCACTTTCATGGAAGATAAAGCGAAGTGTCATCAGCATAACGGCGGTAGGCTGTTGTTCAGAGTTAATTCACTCTGTGTTCACAGATCGACCCTCAAACGCGAAATGCTCTGCAATACTGCATCTACTGTTTCCGCCGGGTTCTGTTCCAAGGTCAGGAGCCGGCCCAACCTTCAGGGAGGTTGTCTGCCTTGTTTGCAGGTTAGCACACGAGGGTGTCCGCTGGGTGGGTATGGAAACACCAGACAACTGCAGAGCCCCATTTAGAAGAAGCATGGGAGCGTGCTGGAAACTTAAGCTGTCATCATCTCAGGGAGAGACAAGGGTGAACCAACTGTGTCGCATCGCAATCAGAGTTCCTGCCAAGTGTGTTTTCACAGGGCAGCAAATGAGCCCTGCTGAGTTGGTGCGTTCACTCCAGCTTGAACTTGAGGAATAAGAAATAAGAATCAAGCGCAGCATGCGCGTCAAACAGGTTTCTGTCGTTGCAGACGAGCTGTCGTCTCCTGGAGCACCAGTCTGCCTCCTCTCTGTGTGTTACGCACTCAGGATAACTAGTACGTAACCCTCCGCTGCTGAAAGTCCCACACCCTCCTCTGTAACTTTAAGCCGCACGGATTTCTGCAAATACCACAAACACACCAGCAGCGGCGTTCCTATTCTTCTTATTCTCGTCATGACTCTTGATTTTAAAAATAACAAATATTATGTATAATTATTATTATTAGTAGTAGTAGTAGTATAATTTATTACATAAAACTCCTAATATGAAAAGAATATTGTGTTGTTTTACTGAATATATTCAAACCTCACAATCATAAAAAGGTGATTATCACAGTGTGATTCAACAGTCAGATTCACGACGGATCAGGTGAGTTTGTTTCCATACCACAGAATTTATAACTGTAACATATAACAGGGGGGGCGCGCTTTTCTTTTGTCAAACAGATATTTGCCCTTTTTGCTTCTGTAAACAATCATGTTGCTGAATAACGTGAGACGATCAGTGACAGTTGATCATTGATTACAAATTTCAGACCAGTTCAGTTACAAAGAGCAAACTGAAACGTCGTCTGTGTGTTCAGGGAACATCGAGCGCTGACTTCCTGTCGGTGTGTGAATCCCCTCAGCGGTCACTGGTGCTGGCAGCTGTCGAGCTGTCGATCCCAGGATCGACAAACTGAGGTCACAGGCCGCTGCATCGTTTGAACATTGAACTCCTGTTCTAACTCCCCTGGTGGTCATACAGGACACTGTCCTGAAATCTATTTATCATTCTATTTTTGTCAGTATCATGTTCTCCAAACATATATATAATATGAGAGCGTATTGTTTGTGAGCGGCACAATCAGCTACCGTTGAATTACATAAAGCAGCAAATGATTAACCGGCCTCTCCGTCTGTCACCTGCACGTTTCCCACTGCAGTTGACATAAAAAGCAGCAGCAGTTTGGGAGATGACCTCTTCGTCGCTGCCAAGGTGAGCTGACACCTTCATCTTCTTCGTGTGTTTGTTTCATGTCTTTACGATAATTCACCCTTGTGTTGAACAGATGTCACAGACGTGGTGTTTGGGTCTTCTCTGGTTCCTCATCGGCGCGTCGTGCGGTCAGTTCCCTGTCGGACTCACTCCCCTTTAATATTATTTTTACTACATTTATGGTTGTTGTCTTTCAATCATTTGCATTTGTGTCATTTTTAAGGTTTTTCTTTTGGTTTTAATGTGTTTTGCTTTATTGTAACGATTTCCGTTTAATTTGAATTTGCAGGGTTTTACTGACTTTTAATGAGAATCCGACCTCGTCGATCACACACCCCTCATGGGCCGATGGCAGTAACTACATCTACACGGTGTTTCTGGAAACGATCAACATTATCCTCCTTCTGGTTCCTCTGTGTTTTTCAGCGTCTGAGATCTGCTTCGATGAGTTGGGCTGCTTTGACGACCTGCCGCCCTGGGGGGGCACCGTCCAGAGACCCAGCTCCATCTTGCCGTGGCTTCCCAAACTGATCGGCACCCGCTTCCTCCTCTTCACCCAGAAGAACCGCTACTACCAGGTAAGGTTTTCTGTTTCAGCGTCTTGTGCTTCGAGTGAATGTTTGTGAATCGTTCACTTCAGGAGATCAAGACTGACCAAACCATCCGGGCGTCGAGCTACAACGGCATGAGGAAGACTCGTTTCATCATCCCTGGCTATCTGGAACAAGGGGACGAGGACTGGCCACAGGAGATGTGCAAGGTAAGTGTCCCAGCAACGAAAGTTCACCGCTCCTCTGAAGGGTTCCCATCACCTGGAAAATAGTCCTACGTAAGCTATTCTACGATCACGTGACAGCGATCCATCAGACGTCTACCACCGATGACCCTCAACCATCGACTCGTCTCTCACTCGTGTAGGACATGCTGAAGTGGGAGAACGTGAACTGTGTCGCCGTGGAGTGGAAGAAAGGCGTGAAGACTCAGACGTACGCTCAGGCCGCCAATAACGCCAGGGTGGTCGCGGCCCAGACGGCGTCGATGATCACGTTCATCATGGTGAATACGACAAATACAGGACGTGAACGCGTCGACGCGTCATGTGACGCTGCTATCAGACATGTGCAGTTGTTCGCAGACACACAACTGGTGGCGACAAGGATGTTCTCAGAGACACGGCGGCTGACGGACGGAGCGGAGCGACTTTATCTGACCCAGCGTTGTTCCTCCTCCAACAGGAGGTGTACAAGCAGAAGGCGGACAAGTTCCATCTCATCGGACACGGCCTCGGCGCCCACGCCGCCGGAGACGTTGGCAGCAGGATCGGCGGCGTCGCACGGATCTCAGGTGACGCTGACGCGCAACCTGTGATGGGGCGTTCCCCTCGCAACGAACGTCCGAGGGACGGAATTTCTGCGTGAGGGCCGAGTTGCTTGAGTTGCAGATCGGGAAAAATCGGTTCTTGTTCTTGTTCCTTAACCCTTTAACAGCGACGGTATCGCTGCCACTATCACTCACCGTAATTACGTGACTATTTGCGCATCAGAAAATCCTGAAAGCTGAGATGTCTCACCTGGTTGTGGTGTGTGAAGAAGGAGCTAGAAGAAGGAGAAAACGTCCATCGGTTCCTGAAAAAAGAGTTGCTGTCATTACGGTAATGATTTGTTGGCTTCCGGCAGCAGAGAGAACGGGATTACCATAATGACGGCAACATGGCTGTTCTCTGTCTAACTCACTCTCAGTAACCGATGGACAGTCTAATGCTTCCTCTCTCTCCTGGCATCACTCACTCCTTTTGTCTTTCTGTAGTTTTTATTTATTCATGTACTCATGTACTTCTTTCCGGTATGAGTTTTCTCCCGCCTCACTTCCTGTTTGTGAGTTTTGAAAGGCTGCGTCCACACTTTGGACCGTTGTGTCTCCACACAGGACTGGACCCGGCTGAGCCGTACTTCCAGGACACGGACGCCTCGGTGCGTCTGGACACCGGCGACGCCGCCTTCGTGGACGTCATTCACACAGACGGACTTCCGTTCAGCACCAAACTCGGTACGCCACCGGCTGACTCACTGACCTCCGAGCGACCTCCGAGCGACCTCCGAGCGCGAGCAGACGCCTTGTGTCTGAGACGGTTTCCAACCGGCCAGTGACTCTTCTTCTTCGTCTTCGTCTGCTTCGTCACTCAGGTCTGGGAATGTCACAACCCGTCGGACACGTTGACTTCTACCCCAACGGAGGAGAGCTGATGCCCGGTTGTTCTGCCAACAGAGGCCGCCCCACGGACCTGGACGCCATCTGGCGGGGTGAGAACGGGAGGAAGTCAAAGGTCGATGATGCCGCAAACACTCTCTCAACTTTGTCATATCTCTCTATCCCCAAACACCTGAACACCTTCACACACGTTGTAGTCAGTATCGAGTCCCGGGTTCGATTCCTGACCTCTCCCAGTGTCTTTGTGTAGTTCTCTCCAGGTACTCCCCCTCCCTCCCTCGTCCAACAGCCTGCTGAGGTTAATTGGTGACTGTCAATCACCTGTGGGTGTGGATGCTTGTTTCTCCTTCACCCGTTCACAGCTGGGATCGACTCCAGCTCAACCGAGACCTGGAAGATGAATCGTTCACGTTGTTTTCAAGTCAAATGTCAGATACATATTCTTCTTTGTCTTCTTCATCTTCCTGCTGCTCGATGAGGCCAAACGATCGAACTCGGTCTGTCACGTCTCCCCACACCATCGTCCTTCCCCCTCCTCCCCTAACCTCCTTCCCATCTGCTGTCAGGGACCAAAAAGTTCCACGGCTGCAACCACGCCCGAGCCCACCAGTACTTTGCGGAGAGTATGGTCAAACCCAACGGCTTCGTGGGATTCCCCTGCTCCGACGCAGACAGCTTCGCCGCTGTAAGTCTGAGCATGCATCCACCGTCCACACAGCGAGAACTTAGTTCACAGTTGTGAAATTTCACAGCCACACCCACTTCTTCAGCTCAGCTCAAAACTCAGAACAGGATGTCAGTGATGTTTTGGGGTAATTGCAGCTCTGTAAGCGCTGTAAGTAAGTAAACCAGGAATTATACTGTTTAAATACCATAAATCTCAAATCTGAGACAATGGATTTTGGATGTTCATGATCTCTCTGCCACGATAACATCATGATTACAACAAAAAAAGGCTTGAAAATTTCAGTTAATGAATTAAGGAAAAATTAAGGTATTATTAAGGTAAAATATATGAAAGTTTCATGAAAGTTTGATTCATTTACTGGGAAAAACAATCTTTGCATCTCTGTCAATGACCTGCGACGTGTCCCCCCTGTCTGGGAGTCAAAGTTTATGTTCAATGTTTGTGCACCAGGCATATTGACCAAAATAATAAGAGCATAGTAAAACATAGTAAATGGATTCTGAATACTGTAACTTGTATATTACAAAAACAAACTGTTAAAGTATTGAACACAAACACGTCATGTAGAAATGGATCTGTGAGAACAGGTGGGTTCATGTTATTGTCACGTCACGCTGCTGTTCCTGTTCATAAAGTGTCAGTCGGGGTTGACGTCCACGGACAGGAGACATCTCTTCCTTATGTCCACAGGGGAAGTGTTTCCCGTGTGCCGACGACAAATGTCCTCTGATGGGTCTGTACGCCGACAGATTCAAAGTCCCTGAGGGCGCATCAACGTACTTCCTCAACACGGGCGAGTCAATGCCCTTTGGCCGTACGTATCCAACCATACGACTGTGACTTACACCAGCAGCTGGAATGTCACACTTCTGTTTCTCTGGTGAATGACAATTTTCTCTGATTTTATAGTTTTAGATTCATGCTTGTGCTCAGAACTTTTCTCCAAAATAAAATATGTCAAAACTCATCACATTTTAATCAAATACAAATGTCAAATACAGATGTTATATATATTATATTATTATATATTATAATATATTATATACATATTCTGGAGGATTGATTCTTTTAGTGTTATGTTGCCTTTGTATTTACTGTTTGGACTTTTATTTCAATTTGGAATTTTTACACCAAATTGCATGTGGCACTAATCATCTTCCATAGATCTGGTTTGAGGTGAAATAACATTCATCTTATCATTTATCTTTAACACTATCTTTTAAGAATATTCCTGTTTAACCACCGTAAAATGTGCATATTAATGAAAGAATCTGGGAAACACAGAGTACGAGCACAGAAGATCTGGAAAAACATTGTTTTAAAAAGATTTGATTTAGTTCTTTAGTGAGCTGTCTGACTTTCCAGTCAGTGTTCCAAACTCCACAAGAGCCGAGGAACTGATGTGACTTTACATTTCCAGGCTACAGCTACAAAGTGAAGTTGACGTTGGATGGACCCAGCTGGTCCAACGTCGGCTTCATGTTCGTGGCACTCGGCAGAGGAAAAGACGTCACCGAGGAGTTCAACCTTCACACGTAAGAACATCGTTTGGTTGATGTCACCGGTTCAAGGGAAATGATTTGGGAAAAGGATGAAAGTGAAGATGGTTGAACGTCCGAGCACCACGTCAGGTGAAAACGAGGCTGAGACAGATGAGCAGCTGGCAGCTGGTTCGAGGAGGAAGGGAGGAGGAAGGAAGTACAAACACACAAACATCACCAAAGTGTCCAAGTGTCCAAACGTGACGCTCCACCGCAGAGGACGGGTGAAGAACCTGAATGGATGAAGAACCTGAGAGGAACAACACGCACGCACACACACACATTTTACATAATTGTAACCTAGTCGTATTATATATTTATGTATGTTTTTCAATCTGTTGTTATGTTTCATGTATTTACTCCTGATTATTAGCTAATAAAGCTCTAATCTGGTGCAGTGCATCTCTACTCTGCTGGGTTCAGTGTCGCAGTGCACGGTCCCTGATAAATAAATACAAGTACAAATTTGTTTTTAAAAATATTTAGATGTATTTTATATTACATATATTATTACATATATATTATATTTGTGTATATATATATACACACGCACATATGCTGGTTCTTATTTACCACCCCCCCAACATTTTTAAATGTAATATTTATGTTATGAAAAGCACCAGGACACATTGTCGTCAGTAACCCACCGTACAAACTGGGCCTCGGCCCTGCAGATGTGAGCTGAGTACAGAATGTGACCTTTGAACCCACTCGTGTCCTGTGTTTGGACACGTGGTGACTCTGGTGTTTCTCCAGAGGGACGATGACGCCTGGACGGACCTACGAGGCGCTGGTGGACGCTGAGGTCGACGTGGGTGAAGTGGGCGAGGTCAAATTCCGCTGGAACAACCACATCATCAATCCGCTGCGGCCCAAGTACGGTGCATCGATGGTGGAGGTGCAGAGAGGAAAGGACAAGAAGATGTAAGTGAAACTCAGACGTATACATATAAATGTGTAGTACCTTGTCTCTCTGAGGCTGAATGGACATTTACTGTTCACATTACTGGCTGTGGCCACTAGAGGGCAACATTCCCATGCTGTAAAAGCAGGTTTAGTGATTTCATGGTTTTAATGAGGCGTCGTCACCTGTTTACTTTCATATCCTGACAATACCAATGAATACCAATGAAAGTAAAACGCCAAAAGCAAGAATTACTACTTTGTAATTTCAATCAGAATCAGAATCAGAATCAGAAAAAGCTTTATTGCCAAGTATGCTTTTTTCACATACAAGGAATTTGTTGTGGTGAAGTTGGTGCATGTCACATCTAATAAACTAAAGTACGAAATAACAAATACAACAATATAGGTGTATATACATCAACACCTCCTATTCAGCAAAATCAAATGAAATGAAGTACAGCACAGACATTCATCCACGTTTTTCCTCCCACGCAGCTCTCTCTTCTGCGGAAACGGAACCGTGGTGGAGAACGACATCCAGGTTGTGTTTCCATGCCAGGAGAAACCAGCCACCGTCACCATGTTGCACCAGTAAAGATCTCCGCGTGCAAAACCTCTTCAGCTGGATGTCGTCTGCGTGAAGGAGACAAATACGTGTTGTGTGCTGTACATGTATATGTAGACAGTGACGACAAACACGCAGGAATAACTGTCATTTAACAAATACGGCACAAATGAACATGTATTCAAAGTTCAAGTTGACACTGATTGAGCACTTTCCACAACGGTGGAAATAAATTCCCAAGTGCATCTTTAAATACGAGCTGTCACAATAAACCGAGATGACCCCGAAAACTTGACGGTGATTTATCGTCGCCCATTGCTGCTCCTGTCACATTCGGCCGGGCGACGTCATCTGATTGTTCCCGCCACGGTGAATTTGACCCTTATTAACGGTGAAAGACTTCATGACGCCGTCTGCGCAAAAGACAAATCACCAGTAAATTACACGGTGAGATCACTGCTCATCTGGATACCGACTGCGTGACAAATATCTGGGTAGATCTGCTGTTCCACTGTGGGCGCGTGCACGTGGGCGCGTGCGCGGCCGCAAAGCACTTATTAATCTGTCCGTGGCCTTTCGCTGGCTTACGAAGTCCTGATTGTGTGTCATTGTTTTGGCTTCATTTATTTGAACACACACCCCGTAATCACGCCGGCAGATACACGGCGTTAAAAAAGGCGAGCTGCCATTTTCATTATGTGCTAACAAAGTGCGTTTCAAATCACTCTGACTTCCCCTGAGCTCAGCCATCAGCGCTCACACAATGGCAATCAGAGGAAGAAACTCGGCTTCAAAGCTTGACTACATTAATAATATTAATAAAACACAAAGTGAGTGTGTGGGCTAAGGCGGGGGGGGACGTGTCTTGAAATCCTCTAAAGACATCCGTCTTTGTCTCAGAGTGTTGTTTTCTTCTCATTATTGGCTCATTGAAAGTGAAGGCTAATGACAAAATAGCAGGATAATTCCTGTAATTATGTGTGTTTGTCAAAGGAAATTTCCGAATGACAGAACCGCTTCTTGTGATCTCTACGCCAGGAGCTTCGGGGTGGGGCTGTTATTAACAAAGCTTTTATGGACAGGTCACGAATTAGTGCGCTGGAGACGTAGGTGGCAAAGGAGAAGTAGCTCCCCTGGGGAATGCTTGCACAACAAGCGTAACCCCTGACCGTTAAACTACACTTTATTATCCCCAAAGAAAGGCAGACACACAACAGGGACATAACACAACATATTTTTTCTGTAGGAGAAAGAAGCGCTCTCCAGACAAACAATCGTTGGTAACCTTCCCCCGAGCCGTCACGTGACGAAAGGGTGAATGTGTTTGACCTAAAATCATTTCCGGACCACAACAATGCTGTTTGGACCTTCACAATAAATTGATTCAGCGGTTGTAAGAAGGTGCAGGAGGAAAAAAAAAAAAAAGGAAAGAAAAGGAACTGAATTTAGCGAATGAATGGCGACAGATGTTCCAGTTGTGTGTCTTCACTCTGTGGAACAACTGATAGCTTATTTTTGCGTACTTGAAGGTGACGGCAGTGGGACAGTCGTCCCCTGAGAGTTGGTGAGTCGTTAGTTCACTTGTTGTTGGAGCACAAGTTGCCGGTGTATGTGTCCTTAGCATATTTGTTGTCAGTGTGTTTGTCGTCAGCGCACGTGTCGTCGTTAGCATACGTGGTGTAAGCGTGTGTGTCATTAGCGTACACGGCGTTCAGTGCAATTTCAATCTATCTCAAGTCTCAGAACACTGTACAATAAGGACATCAGTAAAAAGAAATAGGATTAAGAAATGCATATCATTTGCAAACATACATACGTCAAATCTAAATAAAAGTGGTACTGGGGTGAAAACAAAAAATGGAAGAAGTCATATTGATGGTCCATTGTGTTTGCCACAAATAAATATTAAGTTTTCATATAAAAGTGGTGAGAATTTATCACAGGGATTTAATAAAGTATCATCTATCCATAACATAGGTCAGTGTATGTGTCGTCAGCGTACATGACATTAGCACACGTGGGGTTAGCACACGTGGGGTTAGCACACGTGGGGTTAACACACGTGGGGTTAGCACACGTGGGGTTAGCACACGTGGGGTTAGCACACGTGGTGTTAGCACACGTGGGGTTAGCACACGTGGTGTTAGCACACGTGGTGTTAGCACACGTGGTGTTAGCACACGTGGTGTTAGCACACGTGGGGTTAGCACACGTGGTGTTAGCACACGTGGGGTTAGCACACGTGGGGTTAGCACACGTGGGGTTAGCACACGTGGTGTTAGCATTTGTGTCGTCAACAGTGCTGTACTTTGAAAACAGTGTCCTTGCAAAGTTAGTGTTCTTTGCTAATTTTCATGACTAACTCACAAGTCAAAGTGCCGTATTGGAACAGAACGTCCGGTCAGAACTTCCACGAGCGGTGGCGACTTGGAAACACACACCTGAGATGGGTCCTCCACCGACCTTCACACGGCTCCAACCTGAAGGCACATGCAAGGACTGTTTTCAGTCTTTGAGACCGAACTAAAACTCCTTGAACTCCCTCGTTTAGTCAAAGTGTGTTTGTGTGCGTGGGCGGCCGCCGGATGAGA
>CAAKHB010005156.1:20216-41963 GCA_901007665.1 Aeoliscus strigatus
CAGAGATGGATACACACAATAAGAGAGGTCACCTCTGCTCTGAAGCCATCCAGAAATACGACTGGAATCTGAGAACGACTACCCAAGGATGACTGAGCTGTACAAAATCAGAGTAAATGGAAACACACCCAGACAGCACCATGTTGTTCATTTCCTTCACTTTTCTCTGCAGGACACAAGACAGACTGTTTGTTGATGTGCGTATATGCAAGACTTTTCCCGGATGACACATCTGACTCTTGGTCATTATTACAATCTTCCTCAGTCATCAAGAGGAAGACAAAACAATGTGGGGAGCCTTTTAATAAAGTCAGGTTCGGCTCCCTGGGGTCGGCTGCTTCCTCTGCTGCACAGACGCTTACTACTTTTGTCAGACGGCCATTTCTGTGTTCGGCATGGAAACCTGTTCCACTCACATATGAATTATTCTTACAGTCAAGTCATATACTGCGTAGAATTGGGAGTGTGACTGTATAAATACTATAATGATGTTTTTGTCAGAAGAGAGGAAAATAAGAGCCGCACCGTTAACAGACATGCACTGACGCAGGAATACAAACAAAAATATTCTAAATCAGCAAACATACGATGAACTCAAGGGCCCACGCCAGCAAAGTGCCAGTAGGTTATTACATATGACAAACTTGTCGGCGTGGATTTCCTGCTACGATGCTGTGTTTATTTGTGAGCAAAAGTATTCACTGCAATATATTCTACGAGCCACAGGTACGACGTCTGTCTCATGGGTTACCGCTGATGCTTTGTGCAGTTTGAAGAAGCTGTTAGAGACGATCTGTGACAGGTCGTTCAAACAAGGAAACATTGTTCGCTCTGTGGAGAGTGATGTTTTTATTGAGCACTGACTTAACATGGCTGTCAGAATTACTCAATGAATGTTTCATGAATAGAGTAAAAAAAAAAAAAACCCTGAAATTGATTGTAAGTGGTTAAAAATACACAGTAAGACACACAGGTCATCTGTGCTGAGTCCTAAAAACAAGCTGCAACAAGAGTTTTGATTTTTTTTCAAGAGGAAATTCCATCTATTTTCAGCTGAAGGATAAAAATAATCAGGAAAAAAGTGAATCACAGAAGTTCAATGGCTCACACAGCAACAATATTCGGAGGAAAATTCTTATCCTGGAGCGCTTTTAGCCTTTATTTTCTGTCTGTCTGCCAGCTCCTTTCATGTAACTGCAGGTTAGCCTTGTGGCCGTGAGTTGATCTAAATTGACAGTGTCACCAAAGACAGTCGTGAAAGATGTTCTGCACATGACTGATTTAAACGGCGGCACCGTCTGTCTGACACCAGACAGGTCATGGGTTGACTGTTTGGTCTCTGCTCACTGACAAAAGACAGTGACAGTGTCAGCTTCATTGCCAAACAAAGGGCTGGATTTTGGATTATTGATTGCAAAATGTGACGTGAGCATGATGACCAAATATGTGTTGATGACACCTGCATTCATGGGGCTACAGATATGACTCCTTTACTTGGAAAACAAACATGATTTGTAGTCAGTAAAACGAAGCTGCTGTCAGTGCTGGCTGTTGCCTTTCATTTGCAGGTTACTGACATCTGCGCTGTGGCTCAGCTCCGTCCAGTGACAGTGGTTTTTACTCATCTCTGTGGGTGGTATTGCATGGATTCGAACAGACATCTGCTGCAAAGCGCGGTAGCATTCCTCTCGAACCCTGAAACTATGATAATAACCCTCGGCCTGTCAACAGGAGATCATCCACCGGTGGAGGACAGACGGCCGGTGGACGGGGTGGGCGGTGGCGCTTGCGCTCAGAATTCACACCTGAATTGGAAAAGCAAAGGATAAAAAAATGAGGGAGACGGGCAAGAAGAAGCCGCAGTGTAGATGAAGTGAAAGAATCAATGTATGTGTTACTGATTTCTCAGCCATTGAGCGTAGGAGAGTAAGATTTCACTTGAAACGATACAAAAAGGAGAGACGGACAATGCTGGCAGGACACTGACAGCACAGCATAGCTGGGAAAAAGTGAGGGTGACGTGAGTGAGAGTGTCAGGCTGTGACAGCCAGAGAGATGGGATAGAATGTGAAATATGTCTTGTTGAGACGGCCCTAAACCTGAGGAAAGGCAGGAGCTGAGGCCGATTTCAGCTGCATTGGGCTATAAAATGTGCTTGGTCTCAACCATCCAACGGCAAAGATCATTGTTCTCATCCTCAGGGGTGACGACGAGGGTGGGTGGGGGAGGGGTAGCTGCACGAAGGGGGGATTGTCACCTTCCGTCTCTGTGAGAAATGACCCAAGGCAGGTACAGACTCAAGCATGGAAATTACAGGGCTGAAGCCCGCTAGTCATTTTACGGGGGCCGCCGAAAGGCACCTTTAGTAAAAGCAGACAAATGTTTTCTATGAACTGGTTTGTTTACTGTAAAAGGAAAAAAGAAAAAAAAAACAGGCGTTTTTGTGGTCGAACCAGCTCAGGTTCCGGTTGGTCTGTCTGGTCTGACGTGGCTATCAACCCTTATTCCACCCCACTTGTTTGTGTCCTGATTCCCTCATCACAGCAAACATCAGCAACTTCCAGTGTGAAACACACAAACATCCACAGTCACGTGGCCCAAGCGTTCCCCCCTTCCAGGTTTCCACACGTGGACACAGCATGAGGAGGCTGAGTTTGAGCGGTGGTGGAGAGGGGAGCTGACGAGCAGCTGCTGAATGAGACGGTGACAGAGAAGTGGATTGTGGATTACATGGTGGGTTGTGTCGGCGGCTGTAATTAGTAGCCTCGCCATTTGTGGCGAGCGGGACGGGACAGGACGGACGAAAAGAGTGCAACGTGAACTTTCACAGAAGTCAATGAGAGAAGTCTGCAGCTTTGAGAGGAAATCAGCCTCTCTTTCACACACACACACACACGAGGCTGTTGTTTGCCGTGTGTCGCGTGTCAAGCACGAGAATGACGAACACGCAGACAATTCTTGAGCGGACTGGCAGACGGCCAAGTTAAATGTTGCCTTTGGGAGATGGCGAGCACGAACAGAGGAGGCTGGAGTGAAAGCTGGACTGGAGATGAACTTACAACTAAGTACCCACACATACAACCCCCCCCCCCCCCCCACCACCACCACCACCACCACACACACACACACACACCCCACAGTGCAGTACAGAGCAGCATCCGGGCCCAAGTACCCTGACAGACAATGATCAGGATAAATAACTCCTGATTCAAACATCAGTTTTACAGAGAGTTAAAACAGACATGGAGTTATTTTTTACAGCTACAATACCTGGGTGTTCACCTGAACGATACACTGGACTGGAGGAACCACCCTGATGTTGTGGACATTCAGAGCGGGACACTGAGTGCCCTTGGTGTCAGACAGTTTTACTTTAAAGAGAGAGAGCTGCTCAGACTCTGGTCCTCTGCCGGCTCCTCCAAGTTATTGTTATCTTGTTGCAGTAAACCGGGATGAGGCTTGTGTTGTAACGATGTGCTTTCCAGGACAGGAACAAGTTATCTGGGGGCGCATCAGCATCATCGTCAACAATAATATTAATATTAAAGTCAGTCAGTGGTGGAGTTGCGATGGGAACGATAACCTAGAGGGGGGAGACAGAGAGAGAACAACAACAAGGCCATGACAGTGACAGCTGAAAAAGCAATGAAACATCAATATTGTAGAAGTGAAGAGAACAAAAATAAGAACAAAAAATTCAAAATTCAAAAAGTTAAAAGTCAATCTATAGACATATATGATAGATGTATAACATATAGATATAATAGATATGTGATGATTATACATATATTGTCTGCTGGGGCAGCAGCATCACTGTCAGAGACTCCAACAGGATGAACAGACTCATGTCATCGGACACGGACTGGAGACGAGTCGCAGAGTCAGTGAGGGACAAACGTTCACTGATCCCCATCTTGGACAATCCCCTCACACCCCCTTCTTGACCCACTACACATACAACGTCGCTCATCAACGGACTCATTCAAGCTCCGCCGTCACAAAGTCACTCCTGATTCTCCATCACACAATCACAATCGTTCTTTTTTTGTAAAGAGTAAAAAGTTTATTTAAAGTTCTATACGAATTCAATGCATTATTACGATGAATTAATTATTTATTTTATTCATAAAATTTAATTTTTATTCTTTATATTTTGTTCTTTTTTATTTTATTACTTTTCTTTTATTCTTATTATTTATTATATTCATAAATATGTTGTACCATTTAGTTTTTACTTCATACGCGTTATGTATTTATTTTCTTTCTACCTTGTTTAAATGACCTATTTGCTGCTTTAACATGTGAATTTCTGTCACAGGATTAATAAAGTAATCAGACCACATCAGAGAACCATACATTGTTATGGGGTCTAAAAAAAAAAGTTATTTCCTCTTCTTGTGGGCATATTTATGTTGCATGTAATTTCTGACATTGAGACAAACAGTCCTCAAGTGCCTGAAGCTGCACGAGGAAGTGAGTCAAACAGGCGACGCTAATGCAGCGAGCAGGATTGTAGCAACACACGACATGAGTCGGTCACCTCATGTGGCAGAAGACACAGCTGAGCACAGACAAAAGTGTGTTTATGTCATTTCTGTAGACTGTAAAAGACCGTAAAAGTTTGCAATGATGAAATGCTTTTGTAACAATATATGAGGTTTGACTGACAGCCGACAGGACGTGAGCTGGCTGATCTGACATCTTCAGGAAAAACTCTTCAGCAAATCTTCAACTGGAGCACCAAGAAATGAGCTCATCTCCTCCCACTTGTGTCCTTGACTTCCAAGCGCAGCACAGGTATGACTTCCTCTCAGCCAGAAATGGATGACTGTCGGAAAATGAAGATGTATTTGTCTGATCCGGACATAGCTGTGTGACAGCCTCCCACCCCGAGGCGAAAGACACACGCACACACACACACTCACTCTCTCCCCATGGAGGAGTCATTGGGCAAAGGGGAGGGAGCATCTCTCTCAAACACACACCTAAGAAGCAATAGAGCGGTTCTCTCTCTCTCTCTCGCTCTCTCTCTCTCTCTCTCACACACACACACACACACACATACACACACAAGCTGTAGACACACAGGATACTGAGGTTGGCTGCTGGTGAAAGAGAGAGAGAGAGAGAGAGGAGTGGAGAGGGAGAGGAGGCAGTGAACAGCCACTGGTTGCTCACACACACTCAGGCAGCCTGACTTATGTGTGGCTCCCCTCAAGGCTTCACAGTAAGTGTGCAACATCCTTTTCATCCGACCGTTACTGATTCCAGATTATGTTCAAGGATTTCTGTGCTGTGCTATTAACCCATTCACTAAGTTCACTGTTTTTTCTTGAGCTCCCACCTCCCTTTGACTCATGTCTTTATTTTCAGAACTTTTTTTTGTTTTTTTCTTTTTGCTGTGTCACTGGGTTCGCTGGTTTCGGAGTGAGCTGTCACACTGGCTTGCGACAGTCATTTCGAGTCACATGTGGTGACATACTTCAGAGAAAAACAAATTTGTCCACAAATCTAATCTCCCGGCAGTTTTACACCCGCCTTGTTTTCACATTTCACAAAAACAAGTTGTCAGCTTTCGTGTCGTAATGTCTTCAGTTTCAGTCCTCAGTTTACTGAGGCTTCTTGAGACAACCCGATCGAACAGTCGCAGACTGTGATGCCTTTTTGGTCCAGTTTCAGTCTGGTTTGGAATTTGTAGTCTCATAAGTTTCTATCAGTGAGGCAAACTGACGAGACCGACAGGATGGAAGTTCTAAGCGTCGTCCTTACCTTTAATCTCCTTGTCGCTTCACTTTCGCCGCGTCACCATTTCATCCCTTCAGGCTGACGACCACATTCAAAGGACGATATGAGATTTGTCCAAGCGCCAGGTCTCATTCAGCTCAGAGGAAGTCTGCTCGATTCAATGGGAACGCCGGTTTCCTTGTGAAAGTGGTGCTGACCCGGGAATGACGTGCACAGGAACCCCTCTTATAGCTCAGAGGTTGTGACTTTGATTTTCACAGGATGTATGGGACAGTGGGAGCGCTGGGGCGAGCGTGAGAGTGGCGCTTTGAAGTTTGTTTGTCCGGTAGTAACGGCTGATGGGAAAATTTGATCCTCCGCCAGTCGTCCTTGTCACCGACCTGCTGCTTCCTCGCGCCGCGCCGCGCCGTCTCTGGAATGTCGCATTGAAAACATGAAATAAAAGGTCCTAAAGAATGGAAAATGTAGGAAGAGTAGAATTGTTTCAACATTTTTTGACCCTCTCCTGTAGGCCCCGTCCTCTCAGTGCAGCACGGTCATGTTAACCTGTGAGGGGTCACCGCAACGCCCGGGGGTCATCTCGGTGGCAATGGCAGAGACGCAGGACGCAGACATGACCTCATGGAACGAGGCCGACTTCGAAGAGAAGTCCACTTACATCGTGAAGGACCAACCTTTGGAAGAAGAGTCGGAAAGCCACCGCAAGACACGCGCGGAGAGATCCGTACCCAGAAACCTGTTACTGAGGCGCCGCCAGGGCTCAGCAGAGGTACGCAGCCCAGGAGCGATTAACTGAGGTTGAAACTGTTTCTAAATCCAACACAGGATGTCCAAACAACATGTTTGTGTATTGCTCTGCTGCTGAATCCTTGCGTCACTCCAACATCCTCCAATCCATCGTCAGGCGGGAAATACTTGACATGTTGATGTCTACTTTAAGCCTTTCCCCTCTGCGATGTAGGTTTAGGCAAAGACAGAGACAATAGCAGAGCCTCTCAGCACACAGCCTGGGGTCTCCATGATTAGTAGCTACCTCAGATTCCCTCCCCTTTGTCCTCGCACTCAATTACACCGTAAAGCAAACCCCAGGCACCGGGACCCCACCTTATGGATTTAAAGTGTGGCAGTAACAGGTCTATTTGCACACAGGAGGAAGAGGGTTTATGTTTAACCTGGCGGAGTTTGAAGATCCAAAAAAAAAAAAAAAACAACTGCAGACAGTCTTTCAGAGAACAAGAAAAGATTAACCTGGTTGACTATTTATGAGAAGGAAACATCAGGTTTCCTTTTCAATTTCGCAAGATAAGGGTTGAGTAGTCAGACCGGATCAGAGGAAGCAGCCCAGGCGTCTCCCGCAAAATACCTGTTCTACCGTGTTGACCCTCTAATAGTCTGTCTGCAGTGTGGTTGACAGTAAGAGCAGGATATGTTACAGTAATCTATGACCCTTCAGACTGAGGTGGGAGACAAAGCAGCATGAAAGTAGCTGGACAAACTGTGGGGCTAAGCATGTAGCGCTTGATCCAGCGCCATACACACTGCCGGTGTTGGCCGAGATGAAAGGGAGAATACATTACCTTTGCTTCAGGGGGTTGGAACACAGAGCTCAAGGTGCAGTTGACTGGTTGGGGGGATGCCCGTGACACCTTATCCTCTCTTCCCCACCCTGGAGGCTTTAGACGAGGGGTGAGTTTCACACCTGGAGGTAGCAGAACAAGGGTAGTGGTGAAATTTTAATACGTCAGAAGAACTCAAGAGGACTTAGGTGATTGGCGCATGAAATATTCAGTAAGTGAAGGGAGGGAGGAACATGGTCCGTCACAGCCCTGACACATTTTAAAATAATAGGAACTAATTATTCAGTTACTTGTTTCCTTTTACTGCAAACTGCAATTCTCATGTGTTTATTTTTGTTATCTATTGAATTAAATTGAGTTTGGGGGATGGGGAGTCACAAACCCTTTCATTTTTATTATTTTTTTTTTAAACTAAAAACACATTTGTCTGCTTTCCCAGCCCTTCAATCAAGTGCTTCTCCTTTGATCATTTTTGAGCAGGTGCTCGGGGTGACAAGTAAGGAGCTGATTCCTAAGGGGACAAGATTTGGGCCTCTGGTCGGGGAACGCTACACCGACGAAACTGAGCTGCAGGAAGATGCCAATAGAAAGTATTTTTGGAGGGTAAGTGAGCCAGCGGACGGTGTTTGATGTACGTTCGTATGTTCACATCTTGTATCTTCATCTGGAGATGATGCTGCTTTGGCCATCATGTGACAAAGGTTAGCAGTTGAGGTTTGTTTCTGAAAGTACCACCCTGCCAGTGCTTCCAGTGGTGATACATTATACTCGTTCAAGTGTGCATGCGCTGTTTATGTGTGTGCTGCTTGGTTGTGTGTTCTCTCTCTCTCTCTCTCTCACACACACACACGCACACACACAGCTGTTTGGTTTCAGTGACGCAGTGGCACTCGTCTCTCCTCGCTTCTCTCTGCCAGTAAATACACCGTACACATGTCCGCACGTCTTCACGCTTTACAAATTCTCCCACTGACTCAGCGAGGAAGTGGGTTTGAGCCTGAGCGCTGTTACAAATCAGCAGGACAGCTTTCAACACACGTACACACTTCTACCATCAGGAGTCAGCAGCCTTGAAACGATCGCACCGACTGAATCCTGACAAAGACTGTTGACTCAAGTGACCTAAAATCAAATATCCTCAAATAGATGGAAGACTATTGTGTAACTGAAGTGACTAAATGAATTCAAAACAGTGGCAATCCGTGAGGTGGGATGATGTTACTACGATCAAGTCATACTGTGAAATTCTAGTTTGGTAACTTTCTTGATGACAAAGAAAGGATCTCAGCTTGAATGAATATACAGCATTTACCATCAAAGCATCAGGAAGTATGACTTCACAGTCTCAGGTTGTCGCCAGCACTGGAACAAATTTTCTCACATGAGCTCTGATTCGATCAACACCGCAGGTCTTCGCTGGGGGACACTTACACCACATCCTGGATGGTTTGAATGAAGAGCAGAGCAACTGGATGCGCTATGTCAACCCAGCATGCAGTGTGGAGGAGCAGAACCTGGTGGCATGCCAGAATGGTTTGGACATCTACTTCTACACCATCAAACCTCTGCAGCCCGGTCAGGAGCTCCTGGTGTGGTACTGCTCTGAATTAGCGCAGCGCTGTAACTATCCACCACTGGGCCAGCTGGCTATTGACTGTGTTGGTAAGTGTGCGAGTAGAAATATTTATACAGTTAAGTAAGACTAACGTCTGCTGGCAGTGCCCACGCTTGTCACGGTGAGGCTCCCGAACACGGAGCTGTCCGACTGACACGCTCTTTGTGTGGGTGTTTAAGAAGTTGCTCATTCACGCCCACATTGCTTTGTTAATGTGGGACACAAAGGAGGAGAGTCTTGAAAGCGTGGTCTGTCTGCAGGTGTAGCGACACAGTCCCCTTGTAAGATGAGACCTATTTCGGGACTTTAGGCGATGTTTCAGTTTCCCTTTTTTAACCCCACACAGAAACACAGCTGTCAGCTCATTCACACATGCCAGCGTTTGGTGTTCATTCACAAAGACTGAGACAATGGCGTGCACGCAAATACTCATTTCCAGTCACTCTACTCAGCCGCTGACAGCATTCTGGATCGGCTCTCCTTATTTACTTGGCTCACAAGGAGGACGAAAAGAAGGATGTCCTCCAGTGACTACTTGAACTTCCTGACAAGGCAGCCCGATGACAGATTGATATCTTGCTGGGAATCTTGTTTGTTTGCTCCGAGCGCTACACTTAAGAGAATGAGTGTGTGTGTGTGTGTGTGTGTGCGTGTGGGCGGGACAAAAGAAGAATGCACAGCAGATAAGTGTTGCTCTGTGTGTTTCTTTTGGGTTAACGTTACTAGTAAGGGAGCCAGAGTACAAAAAAAACAACCTCATGACTTCATGGGTATGAAGTGGGATGATCTGGATTACATGTTGACTTTGAACACATATTGAACCCCGATTGAGCGCTTTGTTTAAAGAATTACAACTAAGTTGATGTTTTCCATTGTGTGTCCGTCATGGTGTCTGCCATGGTTTTTTACTGTTGACACTTTGGAGACAGTCTAAATGCCTGTATATCCTGTCTGTAAGTGGAGTGACCCTTGCTTCAGTTCTGTCTGCATTCTGATCAGATGACTTGTTTCATTTACGCCCACTGTCCACTTGTTTGGAGATACTAAAGTGTGTGGACGAGCTTAAGCAGAATAAATACGAGTAATGCAGCAAGTCGGAGTGGTTGGTCAGCAAGAAGTTTTATATGCAGAGTAGTTTCTAATGTTATTTCTCCATTGTTCCGTTGCCCCACAGAGCATAATCAAGTTCAAGAGAGAAAAACGTGGAAACGAGGACACAGTGTCACTGAAATTCTTCGGGACGAGCCCTCCAAATCCCTGATCAGCTGCCCAAAACCTGTGAACAGTCCTTTGTCTCACAGTAACCTCTCCGTTTTTCCCTTGTGTCCCCGTGTTGTATACCCAACACAGTCTGAATCTGCCCAAGGCCAAAGATACGTACCATCTCTACCATGCTGTAGCCCCCCTGCTGCCAAAAAGCCAACTTTAGGTAGTCCTGTGCCTCCTAATTTGCACCTTAGCTTTCCGCGCAGCCAAAGTCCTGTTATAGCCAAAGCTTACCAAGAGCCTGTACCTGCTCCAAGACACGCTCCCTATCTAGTGCCTCATTACTCAGTTGGCCTTAACAGCATTCTACCTCATCCTTATCCATCCTATGGTGATCGACTGAAACCTTACCTAACCTTCTCAACGCATTTATTGCCTTTCGATGGCTACGCACACCTTGTCCATCCTCTAGCCACTGGGCACAAAGACTTGACACTTGCACGTTCAAGCATAGAACAAGACCTCATTCTCTCACCGACTGGTGAGCACAACAGCAACCTCGTGTCCAAAAGGACAAACTACCTCAAGATCCCCTCTGATGAGCCCAAAGATTTCTACTCTCCACCCAGCAATGAGCATGCAGATCTCCCTATTCCCTCTACATCCAGTGCACCCACAATGGTCACCTCACAACACAGGGCGCAGCCCTCTCTTAGTCCTGGAGGATGTTCACCACTGGTGGGCACAGCCGCCACGTCGGACTGCCTCCCTTCAAGACCCACGTCTGCCACACAGAGCGGTACTGATGATGCAGTGGACCTCAGGAAGACCATACAAGGCAGGCAGGTCATTGGCTACAAAACGTTATCTTACCCCCTCACAAGGCAGAATGGAAAGATCCGCTATGAGTGCAACATCTGTGGAAAGATCTTTGGGCAACTGTCGAACCTCAAGGTTAGTTACTCTTTGTCATATCTGAACAAGCAGGTTGGAAAGGAAATATTATAACGTCAGAGAATTTAAATACTCATCTCAGATATGCCGTCCCCATTCAGGTCCATCTGCGAGTGCACAGTGGAGAGCGTCCTTTCAGGTGCCAGATCTGCAACAAGAACTTCACTCAGCTGGCCCACTTGCAGAAACACAACCTGGTTCATACAGGCGAGAAGCCTCACGAATGCACGGTATGGCCACAATTCCTGAAAATATATGAATAGAAATAACTTGTCCAAAGATACATTTTTTTAGGATTCATTAATGTCCATGAATCATAGCTGGAAGTTGAGACTGTGATTTGGTAAAGAAAAGAAGTATATATTCTAATTATAGATATTCCCCTTTGGTTGGTTTTAATACAGGTCTGCCATAAACGATTCAGCAGCACAAGTAACTTGAAGACCCACCAGCGGCTACACTCAGGGGAGAGGCCTTACCAGTGCAAGCTCTGCCCAGCCCGGTTTACTCAGTTTGTTCACTTGAAGCTCCACAAACGCCTCCACACTGGGGAACGGCCTCATCGGTGCCCTTGCTGCCCCTGTGCCTATCTCCACTACTGCAGCCTGCAAGTCCACCTCCAAGGCTTCTGCCCTCTGTCCCCCTCTGGCGCCCACAGACACTCCCCAGAGGAGCTGCACAGGGTCAACTCTGAGATCGAGAGGTTTGACATGAGTGAGGCGGCAGAGCAGCTGGAGGCCATGGCTACAATGGCCGAGATAGACAAAGGGGATGTTATGGAGCTAATACAGAAGATGGGCACTCAAACATCTGGCAAAATGGATGGTGCCAGAGGGGCCATTGAGCTGAGTATCATGAAATCAGCAAAGGAGTGTTCTGCTGTTCAGCTGAATCAGAGCTTTCTACCTCTCCATCCAACCAGCATAAAGCTGGAGTCAGGCTGCATGTCAGAGCCCAAAAACAAGCTTGCTAATCCAGCTATATAATCCTTACAGGTCAACTCAGCGGCTGTCTGTTACCGCCCTATTTGAAGTAAAGCCTTAGCTCAATCATGGATCGCCTTGGACTACACAGAGACAAGTATGTGAAGAATCAAGACTCTTCCAGCATGGTCTGGGACTCGTGACTTGATTTTTTAAAATCTTTTTTTTAATTTATTATGTTTTAATATTAATGTTAAATCTGATATTTGTGACATCTACTGGTATTTGTTTTGTATCTATGGAACATTTAAGTATACGTATGTGTGATGTTTTCGTATGTGTCTCTATTCTAATAAAATCTGCAAATAATGTACAGGTCAGTATAAGGGAGGCAATGCTGAAGGGACATCATCCCTGTGCTTTCTCTTGGAAATAAGACTTTTCATGCAGTTAATTTTGCCAATGCAACTCCCTAATTTATTTTAAGTATAAATCAGTGGTCAAACAGCTAGTTTGCACATAGATGTAAAATCGTGATACACCGTGTGTCACTCTCATAGGTGTGTGCTTGTGCGTTCTGTGATCCTCAAATTACAACTTAAAAGGGTATCACATGGCCTTTTGTTCATCGTTGCCATCCAGAGAAGCGAAAATATATAAAGTGTTGTTGCTCAGGACACTGATCAGGTACCATGGTGCACACCATCTGCTATGGAGCAAACCATGGCAAGGGGTGGGGTGGGGGGGGGTCTGCCTGGGAAATTGTTTGGGTAGACTTCTTTAAAATTTAGTATTCAAACAATCATGTGTAATAATGTAAAACTCAAGTGTGACTTTTTGTACCTTTTCTCTTGTTTTCTTGAACATCATGTCCATTAGCATCATTGCTGGTCATTGGGCTAATGGCTAGCCTCCCAGACAACACGGCTGCGCAAGCTTTGCGATGTTTGATGCATTAACATGATTTTATGATTGCATTTGTTGACAATTTTTATTTTTATTATTTATTCAGTTACCTGTCGTAGCATAGCTGTTGTTTTATTTATTTCGTCACACTGGTATATTGGGAAAACCATATGTTGAGCTAAATGTTATTTTGCTAACTAACCTGTTTGTGCTAGCTGCCTTTCAACCACTCAATAAATTCTTGTTTAAATGACACATATTCGTTTGAATGGCCCGTATTATATAACTTATATAATATGAATTATTATATTATTGTTATCTGGATATCTGAATGGATAGCTATGCGCTTTGAGAGGATGTCAGTAAGGAGCAGTGGGAGTGACTGATGGCCCTTGAACGCAGCACTGTGACGTCAGATATTTTGACAGGCGCAGGCAGGCAGCGGGAGAAGAAAGCAGCGGATGGACAGAGGGTGGAGGATGTCCACCACAATGTCACCGCTTTACTTCCTCTCGCCCCCGTCAGTATCATGATAAACACCTCCGGGGTGGTCGCCCGCAGGATGCCGTCGGCGGCACGGCGGAGTGACTGCTGGATCGCGGGGTGCCAGGCGGTCCTGCTCGGCGTGTCGGCGCTGGTGATCGTGGCCGAACGGAGCGCTCGTAAGTGAGAATACGCGCGTCGCGATGCGTGACGGTAAAACACATCACCTCACGAAGGCAAAAGAAAACAAAGCATTGCAGGTTAATGCTGAATTTGCACGAAGGTGTTGTCGCAGCCATGATGCTTCGTGCTGGAGCCGTCGGGATGATGATGCTACAGCACAGGCTCTGACATTGACAGGCTGTGTGCACGCTCACCAAGGCGCGTTTAACGGCACTAAATAGGCCAGACTTGGAGCTCCAGGGGTCATCAGCTGGGTCACACGAAGGAAAACAGTGTTACAAGCTCCACAGTCTGTCCTGGATGCACAAATAGACAACACCTGCATGTATGCTCCAGAATTTGGGGCAATCCGTTTTTTATTGTGTTATAAATGTGTTACTATGACATCTGGAAGCACATTGCATCACAGGTCTGATGGTTCCCTGACTCAGCAGATCAGTGGGCCAAGGGCAGGACACAAAGAGACGAATGTGACTTTGTGTTCTACAAAAGTCTTGTGTAATAGGAGACTAACAATGACAGGCTGTGCAAAAGGGGGGGGCAGTCTCTTCTTTAATGTTGTATCATCTCATCAGAGCAGCTTCCTCAGCCAGGTGTATCTGCTCCCAGCCTCTCACCCCGTGGCTCAAATACAGGAATCAACAGCACGTACTCCTTCAACCTTGAGATTCCAACCATTCTTCCACCAGATCTGTTTTTTTCAGCCTCCTCAGCAACATTGTAGGGAACACAGATCCTCTTTGCCTACGTACACAGCATCACACACAAAAACTGAACAGAACAAACACTCGTTCCGAAAGGTACATTCACAGGTACGAGACACAGAGATTTTGATGGTCTATTTTAGTACTGATACTGATATTCAAGTCACTTTAGGTACTTTGTGTACTTACAGCAGATTGTGTGTGTGTGTGTTGGTTAGTGATCTACTGTGTAGGGTTTTACCTTTGGAATGAAGAGACGCAGTGGGCTGGTCTCACTCTTGGACTCTTTCTCCCGGGAACCGCGGTTCAGCTGTTAAGTGTCAAATGGTACTACGACGATGGAGATGGCAGACGATGTTACCTCTCTGTCATACACTTACTGCACTTGGGCATCTTCAAAAGGTAAGACAGTGTTAATTCAAATGTACGCAACATATTATCGGCATGTTGTTGTTGCAAACCACCAACCACCACCAGAAGCAGTTTGTCCGTTAAGCATCTTGGTTGATACGCCAATTGGAGCATGACTGGCTGTTGTTGTACGTGTGTGTCTCCCTCCTCTGGCAGGTTGTGGGACTGCATGAGATCAGTGGCACGCATGCAAGGCTCGGTGGCTGAGCTGGGAGCTGTCGTAATGCAGCAGGCGGATGCTGCTGCGCTTTGGCTGCTGGATTCTCTCGTGGTCACGCTGCCTCAGAGCCTGCTGCAGGCGTACGTGGTGGTGTCCACCGATGTGGGGATCATGTCCCCAGGTAAGCTGAGTTTACTGTGAGCGTGTTGTCGCCGTGGTCGTCACGACCTGCTCTCCACCTCTCCACCCTCTGCAGTGGCGTACTGCTGCGGGCTGTGTGTGCTGTCTGTTTCCTGGGCGCTGGTGCTGTACAGCCGAGCCTGTTGTCTGATCCGACCGGGCCACCTGGCCATGCCTCCGGCAGCCTTACTGTGCCAGCTGGTGTGGAGGGTCGGTATGCTGGGTGCCAGGGTGACCTGCCTCATGTTCTTTGCCAGGGTCTTCAACTGGTGGGTGTGTGGAGTAGCAGGTGAGCACTTTTCATGGAACTGACGAAGGGCTCAGTGAACATATGCTGCAAAAATTCAACTAAGGCAACAATTCTTACCAAGGATATTTGTATGGCTTCTACTAAAAGTGTCTAATTGCAAGTCAAAAAATCTCTTTACACTTACAATAAGACAGAAAAAAGTAGCTTCAGAAAAGTAGAAAAATCTGCCAGTTGGACATTTTTTTGTATTACAGGCAAAAATCTTTTCTCATTGGCACATATTTTGTTGTGATCAGCTGAGTGAACATTTGCTTGGAGCAAGTGAAGATTGTCTAAAATCAAGCTACTTCCTCCAGGTTATTTTAAGCGTAAAGAAATTACACATCTCAACAATAATAGTTGTCTTAGTTGAATTTGATCGGTGTGACAGAGGTCACTGAGGAGCCACGCGGTGTGTTTGCTCATGCTCTCATGATCAGACGATGAGGCTGTCATTTTACTGGTGATAGCGCTTGCAGTTCTCTCCATCAGTTTGACACGCCGTGTAGGGATGAATGATGGCGTATTCACATCCTTGTCTATTTTTACGTTGACCTCCAGGTTTTCACTGGCTCACTGCCTCCTTCTGGCTGGTGTCACAGCAACCAGACATCTGCACCGGCCCCTGGTGTTGGCGTGCCTTTAATGGCATCATGGGGCTCGTCCACGTCTTCCTCTTCCTTAATGTCAAAGATGGACCCTCGCGCTTCCGCATGGCCAGTTTCTACGCAGTAAGGAGTGATGTTTGATGCTGCTGCCTGTTATTTTTACTCTGTGTTCATATTTCTTTCGTAGACCCACATGCAGGGCAGGATTACAGGCGCACACACAAAGAGATTGAGTTCTCCTCCTTGCCACTGTGTCCTCAGTTTACATTGACGTGTCTGCACGGTGACTGATGGCGTGACCTTCTCTCCTCCTCTAGTTCATGCTTATTGAGAATGCCACTTTGCTGTTGGCCGCCTCGGACTTCTTCAGCGAAGCGTCATGGGACAACATGACTCTCCCCACCACTGCACTATGTAGCTTTCTCCTCGGTGAGTCGCTTTCCCCTTCCTTGCCTCGTTCATATCTGTTGTGTCAGAGTACTACGTACACATTGGTGATGTGAAAACACGTTTCTCATCACAAAATGTCCCCGTTTTTGCCAGGCGCTACCTCTCTGATCCTCTACTACCGGTTCCTCCACCCCAAGTCGACAGAGATCTCCCAAGGCTTGAACCGCAACCACATGGGCAGCACGTGTATCGAAGGAGGGGAGTCTTCCTTCTCCCTCGGAGACAAAAGCCTGCCAGCTCCCTCCATACAAAACCATGGCAGCTTCTCCCTCTCAGGTGTGGCTGGCTCGCTGCTGGAGCACCCGGGGACTTGCAGAGGCAAGCCCAACAGCTCATGCCCTTGCTACCACCACCACTGGCTTCTCATTCGCCTGGCGCTGAAAACAGGTGACCTGGGGAAGATCAACAGAGCGTACGGGGTCGGCGGGGCCGCTGCGATTCTGGACATGGAGGAGTACAACCAAGAGTTTAAGAGTAACGAGGGCATCACCATCACAGCGGGAGGCAGCTGTGAGGACGTGTCCTCCGCAGAGTCTCCCGGGAAGGGCCTGGCCCCTCTGTCGGACTGCAAAGACGAGTTTCAGACTGTGAGTGAACCCACCTCCTTTGAACAGGCAGAGGAGGACGACAGTCTGGAGATGGAGAGCCCGCTGGAGTCACCCACGTCCGATTTCAAGCGCAGTTCACCGGAGGGAAAGTCTGTGTTTGGAGACAGTCCGGAGCCGTACTTTTGCCCCACAGAGTCAAGTTCAACCCTCTATTTCAGCGCCGATCCTCAGTCTCCCAGCAGCGCCAGCAACCCCCGTTTGGACCGGGACCTGGGGGGTCTGGAACAGAGCCCACGTCTTAATTCCATCCCCAGCGATCCGGCCCTACACAGAGGTGTCCGTGGGCTGATGGGCCGCGTCGGGCCACGCTGCACTTCTACCCCGAAACTGGACTTGGGAGTGCTGGACTCTCCCTCCAGTGTCCCCCATCTCACAGGTCCCAGGAGGCAGCTCATAATGTCCCGAAGAGAAGAAGATGATCATTTCTAGCTTTCTCATGACAGAATCAGGGAAAAAGTGACTCATCACCAGTTTTCGAGGGGGCGGAGGGGGAGTGGGGGCCTCTTGTCTCTGCTTAGTGGTGTATGATGAAAAAAGGCTGGCAGAAACTTTACCTCTAAATGTCTTTATATTTAGAACATGCAGGCATAAATAAAGAACTTGGGGGCAATGCTAAGCTAGTGTGTTAGCTCTAAAAGCAAAGTCACACAGACACGTGGGTAAAACTTATTTCAGCGTGTGTAAGACACATTCTGTTTCACTTCCGTTTATTATAACCATGTACTGGTTCTGCCACGTTTAAGAACACAGGAAATAATCCTGAGTAAAATCAATAAACACCATTAGAGATATGCAGCTACTTTAAATTTGGTGTGTATCTTACAAAATGAAGCTAATGTTATCATGCCATGTAACAGAACCCCCCCAGATCTAAACTCTGTCGGACCTCGTATAAAATCTCATCTCAGCAAAAGCTGCAACTTTGTCGAACTCTTCAAAGCACAACTTTCCTCTGTAGTATACATCTGTTTCTGATTTTTTAAAAATGCCTTTTGAAAAAAGAAATCCCTCAAAAGACAAATAGACTGTATTTTTTTGTACAATCAAGTCAACTTGCGTTGCTTTGAGCAGGGCTGGAGAGACACTGGTTTCACTTGATTTACATGCTGACCACGTCATTTCTTAAAGGTCTTTTGAATTTGTATTCTGTTGGATGAAATAACGTCTCAGGCACCGACTTAAAGCTTTCAAATGTCATTTGCGAAACAAAATGGAAAGATGCCTGTGGGTTAAGTGCAGTGACTTTTTGATGTGGTGTTATTTAAATGTTGTGTAAAAGGGATGAAATCCAAACTGGAGTAGTGACTGGAGTTTTTCTCTTGCACCTGTGTGTCTGCTCTAAATGAACTGTGAAGGCCACCGGTGGCTGGAAGTCAGCAATAAATAGCCTACATGTTGGTGTTGAGTGGACTAAACGTGTGAAATTCTTTCGTTGGACTAACGCATCAAAATGTGTTTTATTAGTGACCGAGCAGCTTCAGACTTTACAGTGAACGTGCTCTGGCGAAGTATTTATGGCACTGGCCCTTTAAGACGCCGCGCATGCGCAGATCAACAAGAAAGTTATCGCTGAACTTCGCAGTCAGAAAAATTCAGATTTATAAAATAGCAGGGAAAACGCCGTGGAACTGACATGGCATTTCGCCGAAGAAACAAGAGCTACCCGTTCTTCAGCCAGGAGTTCCTCATTCAAAACCATGCGGACATCGTCTTCAGCCTGGTGATTTTTATTCTGATTGGGTTGATGTTTGAGGTGAGTGAGGTGAACTCCGCTGCTTTCTCGCCGCCTCGTCTCGTCGTCAGCTGTTGAGATGGAAAGTCTGCAGCACATTCACAGATGTGACTGGAAACGGACACATTTCCTTGCAAACATCCGCGTCGAGCTGCATTTGAGCAATTTCTTCCTGCGGGTACGGTGCCTGTAGGTTACAGTTCGTAGCTTTCGGGAACAACGAAGTTCTCGTAGAGTAAGTGACGTCAGCAAACGGGGTTTTAGTGAACCTGGGAAGACAACGCGACAACGACGGCTTTGAACGCGTTTGCTTTACTGCCACCGTAAAAATGTGTTCGGCTTCTTGCTCTTATTAATTCAATGGGAAACTGAGCCTCGTAAGTTAGCTGAGCGAAAAACAAAAGCAAAACAGCCAATTCTCCTGTCAAAGTGACTTGTTTATTCCCCAAAAATGTTGTGTTCAAGTTTCCAGCAGTCCACTGCACCATTTTGATTTTAATATTCATACAGAGTAATAATTCGCTTAAATTACAACCGGAAATGATGCGGGTTAGTGTCAAAGTAAATGCTTGTGTGGCGTAGAACCCCCCTCTCAGGCTGTGGGGGTTTATTGTGAAAAGCTTAACCGGAAGCAGTGTGACATTTCCTCGCTGTCTTGCTGCTGCTAGTTTACTGCCACGTCTCATTCCGTGAGCCGCCAGGACGTGTGGCCGTGGGCCCAGCAGTGAGGAGGACGGCCCGACCTACAGGGAAGCTGTTCTACCTGGCGAACCCTCGGTGCTCTGGAGGTTGTGGGCTCCGGAGTTTGCCAGACGTGCTGGCTAACACTCGCCTCCAGCGTCAAGTCCCAAACCCAGGTTGTGGTCACACAGCTGGCGAGTAAAGATAAGCAGGGGATTTCCTTCACATTTGTCCTCCCTGGGAATGAAAGTGTTGTTGGACGAACTCTTACGTTTTTGTGTTGACGTGTCATCTGTGGACCCTGCAGTCAGACTGAGGGGGTAAAATCTAAAATAACCCTTCAGCCATTTACTACCGTTACACAAATGTTTAACCTATGAACATCGGTGCTGTGTTAGCTGATGATGATAATCATGGATCAGTCTTACGTAGACACCCAAAGACACTTTACAGTGGATCCGTTAACTGACAGGAACGTGGCTGCAAATTCACGCTTCTCTCACCCCCATGGAACGTTCATTTGTAGCGTCTGTGTGACCAGTAGACCACTGGAGACTGTGCAGAGAGAAGCTGTCCATTGTCCCCTGCAGAGGCCTTTGACCTGTCTGCTGACCTCAGTGGGCTCTCGGCGGTTGGAGGTGAATCCTGTTGTTACCTTCGGACGCGGACACGTAGCACCGCTGGAGCTGTCGTGACCACAGCTGCAGATCGTTCATGGTAACATGAGCGCGAGTGGATTCGGGGATGGGTTTTGCAGCCCTGACGGATTTCTTTTGGGAGACAGAGTATCGCTTTCCATCACGACAATGCTCGGCCTCATGGTGCTGGGTTGGGCACACGGTTTCTGGGAGGTGAAAACACCCGTGTTCTCAGGTGGACTCGTCTTTTCTCCCGTCATGTCTCCTGTCAAGCCCCTGTGGGATGCTCTGAACTGTCAGACACATCTGTACGTTACATCTGTACACACACGGTCTGATTGACACTCACACCGCACTCTTTAAATCTACCTGGTACTTTTAACCTTTTTAAACCTTTTTAACCGTTTTAACCATTTAACCTCACTGTTTTAAACTGTCATTGCCATTGTTACTGTTATTTATTTCTTCTCTTTTATTCGTGGTGCAGAGTGGCCCCACATGCAATTTGTTTCCCTTTTTTTAATTTTAAACATTCAAATATTATCCTGATTTTTAAAGTAAAAAAAATCCTGACATTTTTGGGGGTTTTAGCTCATTCTCCACATCACCTGTGGTCAGATTGATAGTCCACTAAGGCAGTGGCTTGGTGACGTCACGGACGGTCACATGTGACAAATCGTAGAAGTTTGCTCTGACAGCCCCTCTGTACATGTCCCAGAACTCTGCATCGCTTTGGTGAAGGAACGGGACAGCATTCCAGAAGCATCGATAAAGAATGTGACAGAACATTAAACACAGACCCTCTCCGTCTCTCACTGACTGCTGCTGGTTTTGCCGTGGACCTGATTCAGTGTAGTTTGGCTGTAGCTGCGATTTTTTGAGCAACAGCGTTCCGAAACAAGTGCGTCTTTTGTAACGATCCTTCTGAAACACACATCCACATGCGAACTTTGTTGTATGTCAGGATGCATTCGGACCCTTTAGGTAAAAGGTGTCTTCTTTTCTTTTGCAGGCAACAGCAAAGACGGCGATACTGTTCATTCAGCCTCAGTACAACGTCACCACACTGTCACCAGGTATGCAGTCAAGACCAAAAAGAAAAGCATCATTTTCTGTGTCTGTTATCACAAAGGCGCCTGTGTGCCACTGCGATGACCTAAAGCTGCAGACATGACACACACGTGTCCAATGTTTCTAGAGGGAGAGGTGACGTTGTACCATTACGGATGGAAGGACTGCGCCACGATCCTCTTCTATTTCTTCATCGCCATCATCCTCCACGCTGTAGTTCAGGAGTATCTGCTGGATGTGAGTAGCCTGACAATGATATTCAGTGTTTATTAGTAAGTACGAGGCAAAGCTACTATTTGTATCTGGTTTTCTTGTCTTTCATCAAAGAAAAACACATGGATGTTGAATAGGAGGGAAACCAGGAGCTGTCTGTTGAGAACTTAATATATTAGTTTAAGGTCATTTCAATACGCTGACACGAGGATATGAACCGCACGCACATTTAAATGATTACATATGACAAAAAAAGAGCATTACACTGTGAGAGCACCTGATCTGTGTGAAAGTACCGGGTTCTTACTAAAGTCAGGAAATCAGGCCAATGAGGAGGAAGGTTCTATTTCTGCAGCATCTCCAAAGGGTTTTCCACAGAATACATCTTTGAGGGGTGGGGGGGGGGGGGG
>CAAKHB010005157.1:2564-38026 GCA_901007665.1 Aeoliscus strigatus
GGGGCGGGGCGGTGCAGGGCGATCGGCAGGCAAATGGATGAGGAGGGGGCAGGGTGAAGATTAAAAAAACAAACCAAAATTATACCTCTGATTCAACCCCTGACAAGCTATGATGCGTGGCCACTCAGATAGTAGATGTCTCTGTGTCTTCCACCTCATTGGAGGTGGAGGATTTCTTTCCTCCAATCACGGTCCAGAGCCCGATCAGCTTGAGCCGTTACGACAGCCAGCTCGTGCTGCGGAGGTAGCCGCCGATGACGGCGCAGGAGTGGATGGGAGATAATGAGTGGATTGGTAGTACCTGGATTTTAGTGTTGAGGATTTTGTGCAGCCGCTCACGCTTGATTTCTGGGTCCACTGGAAACAGGTGCAGGCCAGAGATGGCTCTACAGCCGGGGTACGAACACTGCCCAACCATTCAGATTCAGGCAACTAGCTAAAAAAGCTAACTAACCCGAACACAAACAACTATCTAAAACACACAAAGTAGCCTAACTAACTGTAAACCTACACTAAAATACACTGTGCTAACTATACAATCTGACTAATTGCTCGCTATTCTCTCTGCTCTGAATACAACCTACTCTTGAGTTCGATAACGGTCTTTTCCGTTATCGAACTAGAGAATCTTTTTATAGTAACTGGGAGCAGTAGGGGCTTGAGGGTGAACCGTTGGTGGTCATGTCAGTTACCATCAAATGCATTGTAGAGTGAATTTAGATGTAATAACCAGGTTTCAACCTGTAGATGGCACTTTTTTTAGATGCCATTTTTTTAACACAAAATGTAGATTTTAAACTACTACCACTACAATGTTAAGAGTAAGACCATAAATCATAAAATGGACTAAACCCCCAGTTAAAAGAGTTTTCAGCTGAAAAAAGTGGTCTTGGGGATAAGTTATTTTTTAAGATGAACAGGAAGCTGTTGAAAAGAAGGGGGAGTTTTGTCTGCCCTATCGCATAATTTTAGCTGACACAATCTGTTAAATGAGATTTTAAAATTGATAATTGGGTTATTCATACTCTAAGGTGTTTTATATATTTTATTAAACAAACTCTGTTTATGTGTTGTTCAAAATGTCTTTAACAATCTTAAGGCACCAGTAAGTGGCAGAGTGGCAAAAATCATGACCAAAACGAGATGTGATGAGATGGTCTAGCAGAGGCAGTAACAAAAGCAGATTACTTTGTAGTTGACTGAAGCAGTGACACTTCATAGTGAATTTTGCTGTCATGAAGTCTGTGTGAAACACTCTTAAAGACATTTTAACGTATCAGCTCTTCTCTTTTGAATTGCGTTGGGAATACAATAATAAATAGAACAATTCTCTCAATATAAGATAAGGATAAGACTTGAACAATTTACACCAAGATATTGTACTTCACTGCCAGTACCTAAATATACATAAAGTGCAGTGATAGGAAGCTATGAGGCATTGGGAGAGCGACAGACTGGCTTTGGGGATAAACAGCAGGATAGAGGATTTGCTGGGTGTGGTAGTGTACCTCCATTCATGCATAGCCCCAGTGACCCAGTAGATAGTGACCCGAGGGATGTCAGGTCTGATCTGCATCCATCCTGTTACTCCTGAAGAATGCATGTCAGTGGAGTGTGTGTGCACGGCGGAATCTCTGCCAGAGGTGAAATGATCTTACGGATCTGACTGCTTTTTTTTTTTCCATCTCTGCCCGTCTGGGGTCAGAAGTGAAATGTGGTCGAAAAAGCTCCATGGCAGTTTCCTTTCCCTGTAGAAAGCCCAGTAAGAAGAGATGTCCCTTTCCTGCTCATTTCACACAGAGCTTTTGTTTTGCAGGTGCAGCAGAAATCCTAATCTCAGCTATTTGTTTATTTAGAAGAATCTTATTGTATCTGCATTTTTATTTACTGGGTGGCATCTGGTCAAACCATAAACCATGGAAAGATTTGCAAATACAGTTGGTCGTACAGGGTGGACCTGGGCAGAAGTACCTTCATACCTGTGTTTTGTAAAACATGGACTATTTTCATAATAATATCCGCACACAAGAAGTCTTGAGTTTCACATGCAGTGAGTGCAGAGAAGATTAGATTGATTAATGAAGGTTAAAGGACAGGCTTTCGACATGACGTCTGTGAAGCTGAGGGTGGGGGTGGGGATTCATGACAGCCCCTCAGATATGAGTGTGTGACAGATGGCCATCATGGTTTACTGCTCTACCTCTGAATATGTGTCAGTTAGTCAGAATCTTGGTTGTTTGTCTGCTTCTCTGTCCAATCTGTCTGCGATGATGACCGTTGCAGTGAATGCCCGTGTTATTTTCTTTATATGTGCTGTGACATTAGTCTATTATTTTGTGAATTGTAAAAGTCAGATTCAACTGAAACAGAATATTTTTGCCACTGGTACCAAAACAGCCTTTGTCTGATACAGTGAGCTTATCATGATTAGATGTTAGTAGGCTAAAAACAAACCTATCTGTAGTACAAACAATGTTGACAGATTTGTGGGGGGATGAATGTATGACCCACATAAACATATCTTTATCCATCACCAGTAGACGGTCAGGCAGTATGTGGTGTGAGGCGCCACTCTGGATATGAATGAAACTAGAGAAGCTCTGGGTCCATTGACTGTAGGACAAAACCTCGTCTGATTGTGACCTATTGAAAGAAAAGATCCACGGACGCCACCCCTCCCTGGGGCAAAGAGGCTTTGGTTGCCCTGCCTGCACACGCTGACCTGATTTTGAGTGTGGGTGAGAGTATGTTTGTGTGTGTGTGTATAGTCATGTGTGTTTATCAAGCAGATTAGAATGGTGTCATCGTAATGCACTCCTGTCACAGTGAGTCTCTTTGATTGTCGACACGTGTGTGTGTGCACGTGGGAATGTGGGGCAGGGTCACACAGAGTATTTTCCAGAAATGGAGATCGACACTGTGGCACAAAGGGGGATCCCACCTTCAATCTTTAGAAGATTTGTGCTTCAGTGTCTGTTGTCACAGGGGAGGAACTGCTCTGCTAGTTGGGTGCAGAAACAAAGCATTTCTTGAAGATGAAGGAGTAGTTATACAGTCCATTTCTGCTCTGCTGTCCATTTCTGCTCCATTTCTGTATCTACAACTTTTCAGTTCATAGTCGACCTGCATTAACCAGATGAATATAACATGCAGGTGCACCAACTACCACACGTCCACTTGTTATATAACTGATTGAGCAGCTTACAATGGGTATAAGGAAACAATACTCCATTGGCTTTTCGTGATGCACATCCTGCCTTCATTATGACATGATGCTGGTCACCTTCCCAGTGTTCTGTTTTCTCGTATCCCAGAAAGCCTTGTGTCCGTTGGCCGTTTACCCGACATGTTTGTGCCATATTCTCCAAAACCCAGGAAAGCTACTAACTGGTCATTTCCTGTGTGAAACTATTGTCCATTTTGTTTCCTCAACTTCCCAGAAATATCCTACTGTATTAGTTATAGTAGTAGTTAGGTGTTGTGGTTATTACACCATGTGCTAGCTGCATGATGACACACTTCACACACAGATTTGAGGCTGACTTACCATGACAAAGCCCCAAGTCACCTTAGCGAAGTTCCTAATTTAACGCACAGCCAATGCAATGCAGCCAATGCAACGGGTGGTTGCACGCTCCCAGTATCGTTCATTTTCACTACAGATCATTTTGTTACTCTTTAAGATAACATGCATCCACCTTAATCAATACATTGTTATGGGAGCAAATACTGATTATCAAACCGCTACAAAACAGGTTCTGAATGAAAGAATCTGCAAACCTATTTCAGTGTAATAAAATGAAATGAATCGCTTCAGTCATCTCTTTTGCCTTTTCCAGTTGTGCGTGAGTCCATGCTCCTCCATGCCTTTGTTGGCATCTAATGGAAGAAAAAGCATCCATCAAGTCTGCCATGGTATCAAGACTGCCTAAGTTTGGTGGGCGTTCCGCAAGTGGGTCCGGCCCCTCATCCAATGGGTCGCCACAGACAAACTCCCCTAGCCAGGATGGCAAGACGGCTTCTACAGGCTCGCGCCCCAATGGTCTGATGCGAGCCTCTCCTTTTTCCCGGAAATGGAAGAGGGATGAAGGGACAACCATTTCCAGCCCCACCAATACCAGCAGCCCCGGGGATGGAGGTGAAGATAAGGGTGCACAAATGCTTCCCTCTCTGACAAAGGAGGTTAAGAGTGCTTCTCCAGGGACACCCATAATGCGGAGGTCAGGTTCTATGATGGTGGCTGTCTCTAGCCCGAAGGCCATCCCCAAGCAATCATCCAAGATGAGTCCCAAAGTAGGAGCTCAAAGCCCACTCACTGGAAGCACCAAAATGAGCCATGGTGCAACTGGTATTTCTGCTCGAACGGGGTCAGAGTCGCGCCTTGCTCGTCCAAGGTTGGGCTCTGGCTCTCCCAGAAGCAACTCTCAAGATAGCCTTTCCCGGTCCAGTGAAAGCTTGAAGACTTTGGCCCTGGACAATATGGTGCGTTCAAACAGCTTTACTCACTTTAAGCAGATTCCCTCACCCAGCAACCAGCCTATGATCCGGTCCTTCTCTTTTAACCGGGCTGTGGAGCTGGCGAAGCCTCTGGCCAACACTCAGCTTCGGCCTCCACGGAGTAGTTTCCTCAAGCCTCCTCAGCTTAGCAATGGAAGAATGGGTTTAGGAATGGTAGGTCTGAACGGCCATGGAGGTACAGGAGGTCTAGGTGGAGGGATTGGAGGAACTCCACCAGCTGCCTCCTCTCACACAGGCTCAGTCCCCTCGACACCCTCAACACCCACTACTCCCAGTGCTCTGAAAAAGCCGCTGCTCCCCACCTGTGCCCTCACCAAGTCACTTGGAAACGGCTTCAGGCAAACTAGATCTGGGCAGGCCAGGCAGCAGAAGCCTATTTTTCCAAGTCGGGTGAAAGCGGATGTCAGACCCTTAACTGCCCCTGAATGTGGGGGGCTGTTGGGGATAGCAGTAGACATTGAGCCAACTGAAGAAAAAGGAGATTCTCCGAGTGACAGTGATGGAAGTGCTGGCGATGGAGGCATGAAAAAAGGGGAAAGAAGCAGTGTGATTCGGCAGAGCTCTGACCAGGCATCGGGTGAGACCCTAGAGGACATGTCCTTATCCTCTGCCTCATCTGTAGAAAGAGGAGACACCAGTGAAGATTTTCTTGATGACTGTGAGAGTTTGGGAGATGTGTTCAGTGATGGTGACCAGCATGACAACAGGAGCACTGGCAGCAGTACTCAAAGACACCAACACAGCTTTCTCAGTGAGGCTGTCGACTGGGCCACTGGACATCTTACAAGTAAATAGAATCTATCCAGTTATTTCAACTCTTTTTGTCCCAGTTTGTCTCAGTTTTTAACTCTGTGTTTACATATCTGTCCCAGGGCATAAAGATGAAAGCCCCATGCAAGACTCCCAGGGGCCACTCATGATCTCTCCAGAGCAGGGGGATGCCTGTCAGGGTTCATCTTTGGAGCTGTCACCTTCCAACAGTTCTGGTGGAACATACATGTGGGATGAAGAGGGTCTAGAACCAATTGGTGGGCCTGGGACACATGGATGTGTCACTTATGATGACTCAGATCTCCAGAGCATGGTGAGTCCCTGTGATTCATTCCATTGACATATTTCCATTGATATAAAAGAAAAAGGTAGGTGGAAAATATTTTTTATAGTTATTTTTAGTTATATTTTAGTTATATTTTTACAGTTTAATATTTGATAACCATACGCAATGCTGCATAGAGTCATCTTGTCTTATCAGATTCTACTGTAGAGTATTTACAAACAAGAATTAGGATGGAGAGAATCCAACCTCTTCACGACAATACGGTCAGTATGGCTAAAAATCACCTAGAGCACAATTTTCTATCTGTAACTTTGGCTAAGGACATTCATTTTTAGAAGAAATGGGATCAAGTCCAAATACAGTTTTTAAAGTTTTTAAAGGAGCTGTGTCACACCTGTACAGAGAGTCTGAAGTCTGAAGTCTGCATTCATATTGCGCTCGATGTGCGTCTTTGGAGCCAAATATAGATTACCTTTAGGAACAGTGCATACTGACTGAATACATTTACTCCAGCTGAAACCTCTGTAGTGCATCCACTGTGCAGTCAGCTCACCTATTGCACTCCACTGTTATGATATATCTGGTTTGACCATGACAGTAGGTGATCGTTGCTTTTACAGTTTATTATTTTGAATATTTAACCGTGTTACCCCAAAATGCAGTAAACACATTAATTAAAAGGCATCAAAATACCTCCATGGTTACAACTCTTTCTGTTTTAGTATGACACACTGTACCTGCCTCATTCATCAGTCCACATCATAAGAATTGGTCTGCTTTCTTCCTGCAAGGAATGCTAACCAGGCCACCAACTGTGCTTTAATACCCCCTGTGGCCTTTGGTTCAATAGTACTGAGGCACCTGATCTCAGGAATGCATAAAGAGCTTAAAATAAGCCGGATTTGAAATTGTATAATAAGCCGTGTGTGTTTACTGCGATACCTTGTGACGCTGATGTTCTTAAAATTTGAGTCACTATAACATAAATGAATGGAGATCTACACAACATACTGCTACACACCCCTCTGCAATGTCCCACATACTTCTCTGGAACTCATGCAGAAAACTCTGCTCGAACCCTCTCAACACAGACACACACACACACACACACACTGGAACTGATAAAGTTATTGAAGATTGCTGATGTTTTGAAAAAGGAAGTTTACTTTTTCTATTTGAACTAAAGGTCATTTTTGAGTCATAGTATTTGACCTGCTGCTCCTATAATTGTTTGGTATCTGTTTGGTGGGAAGAATAAATATAAAGATAAATGTCAGAGCTGATGGTTGCAGTGTCTTCTTTTGCCAGAATATTCCTTACAGATATTTACTTATAAACATTTAACACTAATCTATAGGATGAGTAATGAAGTCATTTATTCATCTGAGTTATTCTCCTTTCTGGTGTCCAGCTTTATACTTTAATAGCTCTTTAAGAACCTTCTACACAACAAGCAGTCAGTCGATTTGGTTGGTCAACAAAAACTGAATTGGTGGATATTTTGGTGGTAAGCATAAGCATTCTGTGTCATAAATGATAGTAAACTGGACAAAAGAAGCATAAACCTTTCGTGTCTGTGTTTTTCTATGTACAGGATGAGTCATTATTAATTGCGGTCATATACGGTATGTGGCACATACGGCACCAGAGCAAACAGAAGAGGACAGAGCCCGATGTGTCAGTTCTAGCACACGAGCCTTAGCTATGCACAGCAGATTAAGAGTGATGCAGCATGGTATGACCTAGAAGAAAAGGGCAACATCTGGAAATACATTCAAATTAAACACTGTATCAGAAAAGGGCAATTTGCAGATGAGGCAAACCCAGTGAGGGACTTTCTGGACTTGCCAGAGACAGGGCATACAGCAGCAGTGTTTTATTGAGACTTCAGCAGGCTGAATAAGGATATCTGCTGGACTCTGAAGAGAGATTTGGAATTTGAACTGAGTGAGGTGTAAACTCAGGAAAATACATCAGGGAGGCTAGAGGGAAGTTTACTCACTATAAGCTAACACATACAGTAGGTTCTACTTCACCCCCTCTAGACTCCATAGGATGGGTTTATTACCTGATTATCTGTGTTGGAAATGTGGTACACAGGCAGGGACTGTCCTACATGATGTCCTACATCGGAATGTAGTCTGGTACAACCATTTTGGGTAAAAGTATTAGAACATCTAGGGAAGGCTCTGGAGATTGAGATCCCAGTCTCTCCAAGATTATGCTTACTCACAGGTAATCGGAGTGTCAAAACAATATTTTGCAGTCATAAAGGTCGGGACAGTCACAGCAGCCCGGATTATCCTCAGGTTATGGAAGAGTACATATCCACCAGACCACTGTAACCCCACCCAACGGAACTGTCTCTAAGTGTGAAATAATAAAAAATATATGATAAAAGAAAAAAAAGAGGGATGCAGCACTTTTTTTAGGACTGTGTGTGTCACAGTTTGTGTGGTAGACTAAGTCACCTGGCATCATGAGGAATACTAACTGGACATTTCTGGTGTATTTCACCATCTAGTGGTCACCTAAAACCACCGGATTCTAGGTAAAATGTCTTGTCGGAACATTCAGTGGGTATGTAGTTAAGCTGTAGGAGATGTATTCTAGTGTCATCCATGAGAGGACTGAATATTAGAGAAGCAACAAACAACGTTCACATACCCTTGAGCAAACTCACACGACTGGTCCTCAGCTGTGAAAGTTAGTGTAGTCAGTAAGTAGGAAAGGGTACGGGGAGGGAGGCGACAAGGATGATTGGTCAGTTCACTGAGGAATCTGCCTGTGAGATTCAGGATTGAATTATTTGTTCAGAGGAAATGAACCCACTTAATGTAACTGTGCACGGTGCACTACGCTGTCCATCCCACCCATTTGCTGCCATTTCTTCACCATCTGTTTGTTTCTCCTCTCTTGTTGACTGAGTGGATAGTTCCTCACATTCAGCAGAAGGTTAATATTATGATATAATCCATTTTCAAACCATTATTATGTGCAGAGAGGATTTCTAGATATTCCTCCTGTACAGTCTATGCAGTTTGTGTTGCCAACACGTTGACAATTGGCTTTGCGTGGATATGCAGCAGGTTTTCTTGGCAGCATCTCTCTTAGTGTTGTATTGAGCCAGATTGCCCTGAATTTATAAAGACCAAAGGGAAAACCCTCTTACATCAGAATGCTTTTCTTTACAACATTTAGAACATTATTGGCTCAGGGAAGATTTACATTGCTACACTGCAGTCGTGGGCTCAGTCCACTTGGGGGCACTGTGCATCCTTAAACCCAGAGTGTGTGTTTGAGGTGTGTGTGTGCCCCAGTATTTTTCTGGCTACATCTGGCTCTATCTGCATTCATATGCCTCATTGCAAAATCACGGAGTGGGCTACCAGAGCTTATAATGACATTCCCATGATGCACCGAGCAGCTCAGCACAGTACCAGCTTCAGAAAATTGGCATTGTGAAATGGACGGCCACTTCTCACAGTGACTGTTAATGCGTCCCCCAGCCTCAGCACAATTCAGTGTCGAGTCATACACCAGAAACTGCCAAAAATGACCTAAGGTAGAAGGGGTGTTATTTAGCCAGGTGACACTCTGTCATTAATGGACATTGTAAGGCCTGAGGCACAAGAAGAAGGTTTGATGCATTCAGACGTTTACTTGGGGTGGACACAATAACAGCAACACCTGTTCAGTATGCTGCTATTCAGTGTGAAGCATCTGTGATACATAAATCCTCAGCGAGGATTATAAAACAACCTAGCTGCTGAGACCTTGTTTACTGGAAATTTGCACTGTGTGTTGCATATTTCTGCACTTCCCAGCTGTAATTAAGAGTTGACTTAGTCATAAAATGTGCGCTGAGCTCAAAGACATTTTCTGAAGAATTCCAATTCGGCTCACTTCTGTAAGACATTCCTATAATTAGAAGAATACATGATCCGCTGAAATACTTTTTTGCTGTGAAACACCTGAATTTCTCTCGTATAATTCTTGTTTCTCTTTGCTAAGCGTCTGTTTTTGCCTTCATCTCAGCTGCTTTTCTTTTACCTGACGAGCTTTGTCACATTTTGTCTGTCCCCCACCCCCACTGTTTCCTTTCAACTCCTCAGCCCATATTGTGTGGTCCTGTAATCTTTCTCTCTTTGACTTGTTTTTCCAACCTAGTATTCCTGATTTATTTATTTAAAGCTTTTGTGGAGCCCAGGATGAGACAGGTCAATTCATTAGTGTTTAAATGAGTGAGGTGCTTAAGCCTTTTGTCGGCAGAGTGCTCGGACGTTTATGCAACACGCTCCCAGTGAACCGGCAGCATGCATTAATGAGGCTTAGAGCTCACCTCCTTTTGTTTGCCATTATTTTAAATTGATAGCGTCAGTCCTAAAGGTAACTAGGGCTCCATTGTGCAACACCTTTGGTGCATTCAGGGTTTACGTACAGCACATTTCAGTGCACAGTATCGCATTACAAAAAGGTGACGCAAAGAGAGGAACAGGATTTTCATTCTGACATTTAAAGTCTACACTTGAATAAATGAGGAGATGAAAGTCCGTTTCTGCTTGATGAGCCGACTCGTGTGTGTCACATTAGTGGATGGAAACATTGAAATTGTGGTAGAATTCAGTGGAAACGTATTGCATCACATTCATTCATCACAAAAGCCTTTTGACGTCTGTTTGCTGGTAAAATTGTAGTGCCTGGAAGGATTGCCCATACTACTGTCATTACCTGATAGGACTGCTTAGAATTCTGATCACAGTCGTGAGGAACAGCAGTGGTTTACTGCAGCTCATTAACACGTCGCCGTTTAGCAGCATGGTCTCCACCCGACGGGTGTGTTTGTGTGGCTCCGGTTGGCTGCTCACCGAGTTTTAACAGCAACAACAGATTTCTGCTCTTAAACTAATACGAAGAAAGCGAAGCGCTGTTCTAAACATAAACAGTTGAGGAAGAGTAGCTGTTTGACAGTTTTAATTAGCACTGATCCTATCACTAGATTTGACTGATGCTCCTGAGGATGTTGGATGACTTTCCCTCAGCTGTGAACGCTCTGATCATGTTGCAGGGTGCAGACTGATGGAACACCTCAGGGTTTCAGAAATGTATTGAATGTCTGTCACTTCTTAATTGGTTCAAAGCTACTGGTCAGATGCATTTTAATGATGGATCAGCCTGTTTTCAGTCCGTTCTAACGGAAACCACCATTCACATCAGCAGCTGTTGGCGACAGAGGAAAGGAACAACTTCCTGTGACAGGCACATGCATGTGGGTCTAGGTCTAGTGGGTCTAGTTTCATTTTGCTCCAGTATTATGGAGTAGAGTTTGTGTGTGGATCACACAGGTGGTCTAATCCACCATGATTGTCAAGCTGCTGTGTCCTGCCACTGTGAAATGTCATTTGTTCTCAAGCCACACACTCTTAAAGAATGACAGGAAGGGACTGTAGCTGGAAGGACGAGAATACCAGTAAAGTAGTGTGATGTTGAGTGGTTGAGTAATAATTTTACAGACTTCACACGGCTCATTGAAGTGCTGTGGGATAGTAAGTGGCTGTAGATTAGGCGGTGGAATGGGTTTCGCCAATAATCGCACACTGTGGTTTAATACTGCACACGTTGGACGGCAACATTAAGCTTCTTTGTACAGAAGTGAAATGAATATTTTGTAAAAATAGTTGGCGTTTTTATTGCAGTCCCCCCCCCCCAACAATCCCTGTAGCATCCATCAGACGACATTTACTTACTTCCTGGATATTATTTACTATTATTGTTATTTTTAAATCTTGAATGAATCCGCCATTGTTCCTCTGACCTGACAGTTTTGTGTTCATCAAAAGCAGAGCTGTTCTTCATGTGGAACACACAGCAAGGCTTTGAATGTACGATCAACACGGACCCCCCGCCCTTCCCCCACCCCTCAGTAAATGATTGAGCACATCTGTACGGGACGTTAATGTATGCAGAGGCGGCTGCTTTTATTATGTCTGGTGTATAGAGGGAATCAGTGCTGATACATTTGATACATTCTATTCATACATGTGATGTATCTGATACCAGATGTATCAGCCTACAACAATAAACGACAGCTATTTGTTTTGAGCTTTGAGTGAATGGAAAATCAGATCTTCCAAATGTTTTGTGTACTTTGTGTATTGTTTGTTTGCTCCTCCAATCAAAGCACAACGTGCTCTGCCTGTGGACAAAACAAGACATTCAGGTGTTTTAGGCGTCGTCATTTGACATTAATTTGTTGTTCTGGAATAATTATTGACATTTTTCACCCTTGTGTGGACCAAACAGCTAATCAGTTAATAAAGAAAATAATAGAATTGTTAATGATGAACGGTGTGATGTCTGTTCTTTTTTAAGAGATAAAAAAAAAAAAAAGAATAAACAGCTGTCTCATCCCTTGTATTAGAATCTCCATATTGAAGGGGACAGAGCAACACGGTGAAGTGTGGAAGACAAAACCAAAAAACAGATCAGACTGCGGGTTTATTCTGTTTCCTTCAGCGGTTCTTCTTCATTAAGTCTGAAACACTGAATAGCCGTCAGTTATCGTACACATTAGATTTTCAATAATGTGTAATTTTATGCCTCTGTCTTCTAGTCAAAGCCCTGTCAATTTAGTTCATGAAGCACAAAATTGCCTTGAAAAATGTGGCTTTGAACTATCGATTCATTCCATTGCTTTTGAGTATGCTTTGAATTATTAGTAGACAGTGCTGTAGCAGGCAGGCGAACGGCATTTTTGTTTGACGTTGTCATGAGACTTTTTTGTAATTATTCTGTTTCATCAGTCATAAATGAATGCTACTGTTTCATAAGGCTGTTTCATTAACGGTGTCCTGATGTATGCCACTAAACTGTCTTCTTGCTGTTCCTCCAAACAGATGAAAGCACAATGTATTGTTGAGGAAGCAACAGAAAAAGTCTCAGCATTAAGAATAATGAAGAATATGCATTAAATGGCAGGAATACGTAATTAAATGCAATGGCTCATTCCTCTTTAGAGGTAGTTTTATGTGAGCCATTAGTACAGCTATGTCCTTTCTGAATGGACAAACACAGTGTTTCAGACATCTTAGCATTGCACTTTTCTTCTGTTTCTGTCTCATTCATTCATTCATTCATTCATTCATGTTATTTTGGAGATGTCCATGCTCTTTATTCTGCTCTCTACATCTTCCTTAACGCCTTGGTCAAAGTAAACATGAAGAATAACATGAAGTCCACAAGCAGTGGGATCAAATAAGGATTATGTCATATATTTCATAATTGTTTTTATATACATTTTGTGTATTTTGTCAAGTTCTGGTCACTTTCAAGTGTGATGCTGTGTTGTAAATGAATAGTAGTTGGATATATATCGCTTGTCTTCGATGTCAAGTGGATTCAAAGACATTTTCCGACTGAAGGGACAAATGTAATATTTGACAATTTCATGTCACTGATGTCAAAGAGCAGCAATTTTAAATCTGTTTTATAATCTCTCTTACTGTTCATCTGACTTAATATCTGCACATCTTTTAATGACCGCTCCACATTTAACTAATAAGTAATTCAGTCCTGACATCCTGCTGGTGGTATTCTCATGAAGAAACACAGATGAGAACATTGAAAATGGTGCAGGTCGTGTCTGTGTGTCAGTAATGTAATCATTGTGTACAGTCACTGTGTCAGGTTGGTCAGATGTGATGGATTTCTGATGATCCCGTTGCACTGGCCTTTCTCCCTTTGTGTGGATGCTGCATGTATGTACTCGGAGTGTGACTGTGTGTATTTCCATGCTTTACTGCATATTTTTGTCCTGAATCCTTCTGTAAGTTGTAGAAGAAATACCCCTTTTTTCCAGAGGCAAAATGGTGAAATGTCTCTAATGCACTGCTAATGTCCCTGTAATGTTCCTCTAATGTTCTGTAGAGCTCCACAAAGTCGTGACTGCCCCCTTTCATTATTGTGGTTCCTAGGATATCCTGAACAACCTGGACCCTCCGGGCTCTGGAGAGCTGGGTGATGATGACCTGATGCTCGATGTGGATCTTCCAGAGGATGGTGTGTATGGTTAGTGCGCGCACACACACACACACACACACACACACACACACACACACACACACACACACACACACACACACACACACTCACTCGCATAGGCCAATGTGTTACAATCAGTGTCTCATTGCCTGGTCCATTATTTTCATCTGAGCTGAAATCACAAATGAATGCATCACCAAAGGTCTTAATTTACATTTCCAGGAATATTTCACTATGGCATGAATGGCTTGAATAAAACAAACCCTCCTTGGCCTTGGGTGAAAATTTCTCTCTTCTACATCCATTAAAGTCTTTCAATGGACACGTTCATCTCTATTATGTTAATATTTAGTCGCTGAAGAGTTATTTATATTCTTTAAATGACAACTGGACAGCTGAAATGTGTTGGGCAGATGTCTGATGGCGTTAAAACACACAGTTGCAAATGGGTGCAGCAGAGTATCCACAGTAGGAGCAGAGGGTATGTTTGATAGCCTTGAAAGCAGGAGTAGGATGATTAGTTTAATGTCTTTCTATTCCGCATTACACCCACTCCCACCATCACGCCTTATCTATTGTCTTCTCTGTGGCTTCTTTCTAATCACCCGCTTTCACTTTGTAAATGTAATCAAGTATCAGTCTCATTAAAATGGAGTAAAATAGTGTATTTGTAGGTGTCAGAGGGAATCAGGGCATTGTAATAGTGTTGACAACCTCATTATAGATTCCTCAGATAATGTCACACATGTGAGAGGGGAGAATTGGGTTTTGAAATATTGACCTCATGAATTATTATGAATTTTCAGTCCACCTCTTAGACCTGACTTGATGTGGAATGACTGGCTATAACAGTGCTTCCCTCAGCTAACTAATGTGACACTTTAAGGTCTTATGGATGGAAAATGCTTCTCTGGTTGGGTTTACTAGGGACACCTTGCTGGATCTGGTGCAGAGGAATGTAGGCATGTACTAAATCATATCTCTGTGGCGTTTTTAACGTTGTGTTCCTGGTAAAACTGTTCCACACAGACATTCATTCAACTTTATGGTCATCGTGGAGGCTGTAGATGTGCTGCTGTTGAGTTTTATTCCGTTACACTGAGAGGTTTAATGAGTATGTGGCGTGACTTTCATAATATTAATTTTAGCAGTAAAACTGACCTTACAATGGAATCAGCGTGAATCTAAAACAAAAACAACAGAGACATATAATCCTCACATGGGTCTGATTTATGACATATTGGACTTCATTGTTGCGACTCTGGGTTCGCGTTACTCAGCTGACATTCTCAAGTCACAAGATACACCCTTCTCTTTCAGGAGAGAAAGGGAGAGGTATGTAAATTGCAGTGTCGTCCTCTCCTGCTCCTTTTTGGGAAGTGTCCGTATTTTTAGCTCTCTGTGTCATGGCGAGTTCCAGCGGAGGGAAAGTGAGACGGTCTGAAGAGTTGTCTCAGCCCACAAGGCCCTCAGACAGTTTGAGCGATTCTCACACCCGCCCTCTAGCCTCCCCTTCCTCCCTCCTGGAGTCACCCTGACAGCCACAGAACAGTAGAAGGGGTCTCATGTGGCAGTTTCATCCAGCTGTCGGGTCCCATGACGGGCGAGAGGCTCCACATTTCCCCCTTCTTCCAAGCTTGGACACAAACCAGTAACCTCAGTTGCTCTCTCGCCTCCACCACAGTCATCTTTCCCGGGTTCCAGTTCCCAGGGAGTTCCCAGAAAAACAAGCTTCACAACAAAAGAGAGCCAGGCAGGGTGGGATCGGAGATTGGCTTTCTTGCTCTGGCCCTTTATTTCTCGCCAGCTTGAATGGACGACGAGTGATTTCTCTCAAGCTTCTGTCTGACTTTCAGTGCCTTTATGGATCGTTCCCAAACTGGAATTGGTTAACATTTCTCCTCAGTTAGTATGACTTTTTTTGTGACGTGAAAAGGGAGTTTCAGAGATCCTGCAAGTTTCCTGGAATGTAGCCGTTGAGCATGAAGCCGTCTGTCTTCTCCAGTCTTATGTGCTACCACTCTGGGTAAAGTATATCTGCCTCTGTTTGCTGGCTTCTGTCTATCTGCCTTCATTTCTTTATCTTTCTTGGTCTTTCTCTCAGAGGACTCAGAGGAGTGAGTGGCATATAGAAAGTAAATGCTACTTTTGATTTCCTGGGGGAGGTTGTGCTGTGTTAGTTATCAGTTTTGGTGCCGTCAGGGTTCATGTCTTGACTGTTTTCCATTGAGCATCACCAAATGCTTTGTCCTTTTGCCTCCTTGATAATGAAATGGCTGATCATCGACTATGTGTGTGTGTGTGTTTGCATTTGATGGTGGAGATAGCGGTGAGAAATAGAGAACGATACAGATCAAATTGTGATTTATATGCAGATGTTGTAGAGAAGAGCATTTGAAATATGCAGTGTATTATTCTTGGCCGCCAAAGATAAAATATTGACTGATACTTGTGTGTCTTATCCTTGTTGTGAGTAAAGTCCAGAAACAGACAGAGGAAAAACACATTCTAGCCTCCTTTATGATACTTGTCACCCAAACCACAAACATGTCCCAGTTTCAGCAAAGTGTTTTGTCCAACTTTGATTTCTTTCTCATATATTGCATCCACAGGATAGCACAAGCAGATTTGTTTCTCTACCGTGGCTCCTCACACTTGTGTTTTTTTGTTTTGTTTTATTTCAGACACTGACAAAATGTCTCAAATTGAGCGCTCAGAGAGGGCCCGCTGGCAGGGACAGCACCGGAAGCACCGCCACTTCCACAGTGACAGCAGGTTGGTCGTGCTTTGAATAGTAAGTCACAGCTGTGGTAAACAGTTGGTAAATGTCAGTAAACGCCCTCTTTCCACTTCTTAGGGCTCGTTTCCACCAGCACTACGATAGTCTAAAGTCCCCAAAGGGGCCCGTCGGCTCCGAGGCCAAGCAGCATGGGTTTACGCCAGTGCTGGATGAACTCACTATGGAACACATGACTGAGGACTGCAGCTCGCTCAAGACCCAGCTGCTCCGGCTGAAATCCTTACTGCAGGTCAGACCCACATAACAATGAGCTTGAATTATGCTGTCAATCTTCTTCTGTCTGTATGAGTGGTGTGACTTCAGTATGCCGGGATTGATATCTGCATTCATCTGGACTTGTGGCAAGCTGATCACTTAGACCTCTGCCATATGTGTGTGTGTGTGTGTGTGCGGGGGGGGCCTCATTCAGATGATGGTGACTGTGATGATGTCAGCTGTAAAAAAAACACACTGCCGTCCAAGCAATTCACAGAAAGACACAGAGCACTTAATGCTGCACACTCTGGAAAGTTTTAATTATGTTGAATGCCTCGACTCAATTTGCCCTCTGCAGCCGAGGGTGTGTGAGTGTAGGGGGAGCAGCGAGTGCCCAGACAGAGCCCAGTGAGTGGTTATCCATCCAGTGGCTATCAAACCAACAGCACCACAACGGGGCTCAATCCGTGTGAGATGGAGAGAGCAGTATTTGTGAGAGCGTTTCCCACAAATCATGAAATAATAAATGGATTAAGGACCTAATGGATGTATCTGGTGCACGTGTGAAGCGACGTCAAACAGCAGTTTTTTGCTACTTATGCTAAACTGGTACGTGCCACTGAGAAAAGAAAGAAAAAAGAAAATAACATGACTCTATTATTGCACTTAGACTTTGCCTAATGTCATAAGGGGACGCAAACCTGGAGTCAATTTAAAATTACAACCATTATAAGGACAGTGGATTTGGTTTATTTCCCCCAAAAGAGGACATTATTCTACTTTGTGCAGGAGATATATTGAATGTGAAAAACACACTCAGCAACTCAGCCTCAGGTATCCAACATTGGGGCTGACAGCTCAGGGTCAGCCGAGTCTGTGTGCTAAGGAGTAAAATTATTCCACCTCACAGCGAAATGCAGCTCTTCAGGCATGCCTAAGGCAGTTGTCATTGATCCTGCTCAATGTTTACTGTTTTGTGTGTGTGTGTGTGTGTGTGTGTTTCCAGCTTGAGGATACAAACTCTCCAGCAGATGTTGCTGAGGAGATAGAGGACAACAGCAGTACTGCATCCCAGGTAAGAGGGTTTACGTACAAATATATATCATTGTTTTATTTTCTCTTAAATTCCAACTGAAGTAGTATTCTACCTCACAGAGAACTGTTTGTGTGCATGTTGTCAGGTAGAGGAGCTGATTAAGGAAGTGCAGGAGCTCAGGGAAGAACTGAGGAGTCGAGACAAGACCATTGTTCAGCTCACATTGCAGTGTCAACAACTACAACATCAGCGGGAACAAATGGTGAGTTCACATACACCGCCGCTTCAGATCCACCGCCGTTTTTTTGTCCAGGGAATACATTTCCTGTCTCCCTGCTCAAACATTAATCTGACCGTTTGTTTTATATACAGTTCCAAAAAAGTATAAGAACCCCTTGAAATGATGTAGTTTTGTGCATTAGTTGGTCATCTGGTGATGTGACTAAGAACAGCCGAAGAAGTTCTGACGGGCCAAAACTCATCCTGAGCATGGAAGACTGATTAATAGCTCACACCAACACCTGGCTGAGGTTATTGGTGCCAAAGGAGGTTCAACCACTTATTAAATCCAGGGTTCACTTGCTTTTTCAGCAGCACTGTGAGTGTTTAATGGCTGTGTTCAATAATGACTTTAATTAAATATTAGAATAGTTTGTGTGCTGTTAGTCTGTACTTGTGATTCTGATGCAGTGAATGAATGCCGAAAACTAGATCATTTTTCCTTTTCTGCAGATGTTGAGATGTTGGTGTGAGAGTTCTATGTGTTCTGTGTGTTCCATCACTGAGTGGAGGGACAGTTTGTGCATAAAATAAACTGGGCTCATGGGAATTCTATGACAAAGGCACCTCGTATGCTTAGACTATGGTCTGAAAGGAAAATAATCCACTAATGAAGTACAGTAGATACAAAGTGAAACCACTGCAGCTGATTCCACCTGGAGCTGGCCAACAAGAAAACCAGAGTACACATTAGCCAGTGGGTTGTTAAATTACATCAATATTCAAGATATTTCTTGATCTTGATAAGATGGCGCTACATCAAAAAGACAACCTAACAAAATCTTATGCTGTATCTCAAATAACTACTTTGAGTTCCACTTCTTTGTAGTACACTATGCACACTATGTAATTACTCGCAAAGTGCAGCACACTAGTTAATAGCCCCATCTCAAGTGAAAGGTATGTCATCTTCTACGTCACGAAGATGGAGACGTTGAGAGTCGATCGATCCACTGGACTTTTCCTCCGTTTGAGTGAACCGAGTGCACTACATTGTCACATACTCATTAAGTGTGAACGCACATATATACTCAAAATACTCAGTTGAAGTATTGAAGTCCGCAATTTGAGACACGCCACAAGTTTTCAAAAACAATTCATATTGACACTAATTAACGTGATTGCATCTATTTCTTGACGTGCAATTTCAGACGTCAAGATGCAACAGTCGTCTTTCTTTAATCAATTCTGTCTGTTAATCAAATGGAATACTAATGGGCCAAAAGACGCTTAGGATGTTCTCTCAGAACTGACAGACTAAATATATAGATCAGACAAAAAGAATGACAGTGTAGGATTCCTTAGCAGCAGAAAACGAGTCCCAGCAGTCCTCACCCGTCCTCACCCGTCCTCACCCGTCATGACAGGTCTTCTATCAAAGCAGCAGGCTCTTCCTTATATGATGCAAAGGCTTGAAATGTAACAGTGTCCTCATAGTCATAACAATGTGAGTAAATAATCATCAGTGTGAGCGACAGAATGACATGTAGCATCATCTTCAGTTGAAGGGTGCACGCAGCCACATCCAACGCTCAGGTGCTCTTTTCATGCACACATGTCGCTTCTCTCCAACAGGGTCTTCTCCTCTATTCCACTTCTCATCATAGATACAGGAGAGTTCAGCGCATACGCTGAGAGAGATGTAAAGAAGGTAGCGTGAGGACATGTTGTATAATATTCAGTGTTTTCCATCTCTCCTCTGAAAGAGGAGAGATGGAATGAGCCAAGGCTTTACATGCACAGATAAGCTGTTTTGCTCGATTTTGAGTAAGGAAGAAGTAACACAGCACTCTTTATCATAGGTAGGAGTACGTTCCTGTTCAGCTTGTTGCTGTTTAATGTGTGTAGTCTCCCCTGCCAATAACCTATGTTCTGTTTGCTTTTAGCTGGATCCATCTCCTTTCCAACATTCATTAGTGTCTTGAACAGGCTTCCTCGTTAGCCAAACAACCATATGCCTGTCTGACATTATTCACATCCCTGCTGCATCGAGAAATACCAAATGTCAACGCACGGCCTGTCTGACTGCCTCTGCTGCATGTGATCTTTCCAATTAGAGTTCGTACCGGCACACACGCAGCACGTTTGTCAGTCCAACATGGTACCGGTGTACCCTCACCCTCACCAAGCACACAGAGAGAAGCTGGAACACATTTTCACCTTTGTGTCTTACATTATTGAATATGGAGGCTGAAAGACTGATGAGGAAACCTCAAAGAGAGAGCAGAGGCATATTTGCTACATATAATCTGTGTAGAAGTTCAAGGACTGCAGATTTCTCTGGGACGGATATAGCAGCAGTGCAGCAAAGAAAGCCACGAAAAACTACTAATCTAAGATTAGTTTCTTGGAAAAAACAAAACGTGGTCCATTAAGCCTCACTGTGTTTTTGCAGATCTTTCATCTGCCTCAAACGTGATGTTTTAAAAGAAGACAGACAAAGGCTGCGGGACTCTTGGCCTCGGAATGATTTTGAGTAAATAATACAGTTGTCAAAGTGTGAAGTCTGGAAGAGAGAAGAGAGGAACCCTTGAATGAACTTAACATATGTTAAAATAAAAAGAGTGGGGAGAAATGATAGAAGGAAAAGTGGAGACGTCAAAGATAATTCCTTGAATGCCGCAACTCCATCTCCATTTTGATCAAGTCTTGTTTCTTTTAATAAATCAAGTCAAGTCATTATGTTTCCATATCTAGTCCCTAACCACTTTTCTGACTTTTCTCTTCTTATTTATTTCTCTTTAGTTACTTGGGTTTCCGTGCTTATTCTTTTCTTTCTCTCTCTTTTTTTTTTTTTTTTTAAACATGCACAACCGGTGAAAGCTGATAAGGTCATGTGATGTGACACCCTAAAGTGTAAATGTATCTCATATCCACCAAATAACATATTTAACAGAGGAACCTTCAGGCCTGCTGTATTCAGTCGTTGACTTGCTGTGGTCCTCCGTGCACATTCCATTACACATAAACAACTTTTTTACCAGCTGCAGGGGCCGATTGAGTTTAAACGTCCTGTCTAGTGAAATGTCTGTCCCTTTTCTATTCATTCTCATTATTTCTGTCCTCCTCAGTCTGCTCAAGGTCGACAGGGCAGGTGTCAGTGTCACCACCAGCGGGCTCCTTCTTCTTCACTGCGACACACCGACAGACAGATGGACAGACGCATGCAGCAGCGCCATGACAAGGCCACACAGACCTACTGGAGATCACCCAGCCATCCGGTAAGTTGACACCCATCACAGCGCTGGTGAAATCAGTCTGCTACCTGAAACAGGTCTGATGGAAGAGGGTTGCTGGTCTTAGCCACACGTGGATCAGTTGTGTAGTCTGTGGCTGAGTCACTCCACCTCGCAGTTTTTCTGTCTCGCCATGTGTGCCTGATCACAACACCATGTCCTCTCTATGGAATACAGTTTATTAGTTTGCCAGTGGTCCTGTCACTCGGACACTCTTAATACCCAAACCTCACACTCAACAGGGAGCTGTGAAGCCGCTGTTAAATGCTGAAGGGAAGGAAGATTAATGGTGGGGTGGGATGGAGAGCATGTGAGGGAGAGAACTCTAAACGAGAGAGGAAGTAAAGAGGGAGAGAGGTGGGAAGTAGATCACAGCGGTGGCTTCAGTGCCACGGTTGCTGCGTGCCAGCCAACCTGTTAATTCAGAGGTTGGGGTGCCTCCAGGTCTTTCTCTCACTGTCTCTCTTGTGTCTCTCCACAGCGTTGTATTTTAGTACAACAACCCAATAAAGCTGCTCTCATCTCTTTTCTGTCTTGCTGTCAGACAACAAGACGAGCACAGACACTGCTCAGCACTGCTAATATTCACACAGCACCACCACACACATCATTCTCAGCCATATTTACATGGCAGCATCTGTTTTTTCTGCTCACACAGCACACAGCCTCCGTCTGGGTAACGAGCCACAGAGCACATCCGCAGCTCATTCACATCTTGTCAGCTGTACTTTGGGCTAAATGTGCTCGTTCTGCCTCTCTACCTCTCACTGAAGTGAATAAATGCAAGAGGAGATGTGCCTCGTGCTGCACGGGCCATACGAGTGATTCTGTCCTGTGAAAAGAAGATTTATTCATAAAGGTGAAAGGTTTGTCACTAGGTCAATAGAAAAACATGAATAAATAGATATGAAACGTCACTTACTCTATAACATGACAGAATGAGTCCCATGGGCAAACACTGAACTAACCTCCCAAACGCATCTTTAATGTAGCACACATGGTTTCAGAGGAAACCATTCAGGAGTAAACAAGCCAGCTCCCAAACCACAGTCTGTCCCTGCTTACCATAACAGCATGTGATTTTACAGTTGCTGTGGCAACCATCATAGCAAGGTTTGGTATTCTCACTGGGAACATCCTCATGGTAAAGTACCCTCTGTCATGTCTGTAACTAACGACTAACAATTATATTTTTGTTGTCAACTAATCTATCTTTTTTTTTAATTCATCGATCAGCCACAATTATCTTCTTTATTTTTTAGCACCTATTTTGAACTTAACCTCACTTAAATCTTCACACCTGTGAAACGTTGTTCTGTCACGATTCCTCATGCATGTTCAATGTTGCTGGGTTCCTTCTTAGGCAACTGGGTTTGCTGTTTGCTTGAAGACCTTTGGCCACTCATTCGAGAAGTTTCTTCAATTCTAAGCTGACTGGTGAAGAGTTCCTGAAACTCGCTCCCCTTTGTGTGAGCCAACTTAGTATCAGTAGCAGAACTGGCCACGAGTCATTTCATAACTGAAGAAGCTTCTTGGATGAGTGGAGGTACGTCTTCAAGAAAACTACTACTCCAGTTGTCTACAAACTAAATCAACAAGACACCATGTTTTTATTTTGTCCACTGAGACTACGTACTCATCGTCAAAGTGACCCAGGTTTTTAAAAGCATTCTCAGCTGAGATGGACGAATGGGCACAGTGCCTTGCTGGAACCAGAACCTTCTCTCTTCCTTCATAAAGTGGGCGGTCAAAACGTGTATGATTGGTAGAATAGTCTTTACAATAAATTAGATTAGATAAATAAATGAGATAAATGAGTTTACTTCTGTCAAAGTTCATCTGTGCTGACAGGCTTTGTTATACTCCGATGCATTGCTTCAGTTTGTTATTTCACATTTCATAGTTCCCTGTCAACCTGCCTCCTTATCTCAGAGAACAAAAACAAACACAAGAGAGATAAATAACCATTCCTGCTTGTTTTCTGTCAGTAACCTTTTTCAGTGATGCTTGTTTTCAGTTTGATCTCTGAGTACATTCCTTGAATGACGTTTTTTTTATTCACTGAATCTTTATATCTGCTTGTTTCCATTTACCTTTGCACCTATCAGCATGGGTTTGGTAAAGATGGGCAGAGTATTTTTTTATTTTTTTGCTTACGTCCAACATGGGTCTCGATCTGAAAGCTCTAACGCTGTCAACAGGAGCGCTGCCAGATCTGTGGCCAAGATGAGCTTCCCTCACCGTTATCAGCAGGGCGTCTGTCATCCTCGCCACATCCAAGTTGGCCACTTGCATAAAGGCAGATGGATTTGGCAGGACGTTCAGATGTTTGGAGTAGATGTCTGCTCACCTTGGGGTTTAACCGGATTGCCACTTGTTGAGAGGCTTTGTTGCACTTATAGTCGCAGCAGATTAACTGTCACCTTGGCTGTCTGCACTCCACACATGGTGAAGCAGAAGCAGAGAAAAACATGCGTGACCATGAATGACTCTCTGTCTGCTGACATTAAAGGAGTGGGTGTCATTTCCTATGACAGTGCTAAGACAAACATCCGATCCTAGGATTGGTCAGAAGAATGATGAAAAGACATCAGCTCTAATATTTCTATAGTTTTATAGATCTAGCTTGATCGATAGGAAGGAAGGTAGGTAGATAGGTATGTAGGTTGGTAGGTTTATTGATAGGTAGGTAGGTAGTTAGATAGGTACGTTGGTAGGTTTATAGATAGGTTGGTTGATAGGTAGGTAGGTAGACAGGTAGGTTGGAAGGTTTATAGACAGGTAAGTTTATAGGTAAATAGGTAGGTAGGTAGGTAGATGTTGAACCAGAAAAACATCCTTTCCACAGCAGCCTCCCATTTTAAATCAGCGTCCAGTTCAGTTTCAGTTTGCAAACATGTCGAAGTAAAAACAAGAGTGTGTGTCTGTGTCAATGTGCATGATGCAGATAATTATTGGACAAATGGTGTAGAGAGATCTGCATGTAGAGAGAAGTTAGCTGCTACTTAAATGTCACTTGGAGAAAAGCAATATTGTTGGATCACAGCAGGAGAAGTGTTACTCTGGCTTTCACAACAAATAAATGTCACTATATATAACCTGACTGTTAGAGAGAGGGAGGAAGTTAATAGCCCAGATAAAACTAACACATATATTCAACAATAGACAGATAACTGATGTCTGTCTGTTGTGTCTGTGTCTGTCGCTGATGAAACTGTGTTCCGTCAGCGACAGACACAGGATAATTAAAGGATAATTACATACGCACCTCCTCTCATCCCCTCATATACTGTGTCCTCTCTGCTGCTGCTCGTGTTCACGGTCTCGTCATGAGGAAAGGAGGAGAAAGAGAGAGAGGAACTGAGAGCCAGGAGGATTGAGGAGGGTTAGCTATCAGTGTTAGTTGAAAGAAGCTGCTATTCGCTCTGAAATCCGGACAGGAACTCTCCACCCACATCGGCTCTGTCTTCCCTGTTACATCACAGACTCACATACCCTCTCACACATGCACGCTCATGAACACACAGCAGTCAGCTTGGACAGGTGGGGATCGAATTGTTAGTTAGTGAAGGGAAACTGTGGTCAGGCTGTTCAGTGCAGTGGATTAAGAGCTTGGAGACGGGAGAGGCAGTCGTGGTTCCTTCTACCGTTGTCGCCTGATGAAAACGTTGGATCACAGGAAGGAAACATGTGCTTTACCTGTTGGCTCCTGTTCTGATTCACCTGGTTTCTTGTGGGACTCTCCACAGAGACATGCAAACACACTGCCACATGTACCTCTGATATGGCAGAGGCCATGTGCAGTGATACTTAGTGGGAGAGTACGACAGGTTACCCTGACAAACTGCTGCTGCCCAGACTCCCCAACAAACCAGTTAAAGCCTCAAATTCACTTCTCGCTGGCTTTCCACTCTTGGATGGTTTTGTTTTTGGAAAGTGCAACCAAGCCAGACAGCGGCTGTCTAACTCGCAGTATCTTTTCTGGTGGATGAGAAGTGAAAACATTTTTGATTGAAGAGAAAGAAGAAAACTTTGTCTCGTCAGGGCTCAGTCAGCATGTGGTTGGAGAGATTTTAACAGGGATGGAAAAGTGTTGAAGATTGACAGGGTGAGCTGCTCTGGAGGTAATAAAGCGTCCAGACATTGACAACATCATTCATAGAGCCCTTCCACACCCTTTTATTTTCCTCACCAAAGGTTTTCCCCAGCAGCAGGGGGCCTCTGCCGAGACCGTAGCGTTCGCTGTCACATGGACGGCAGCAGAAACTCGTTCCTCCCTCCTCCAGCGGTCACATTAGGAGGGCCATGAACTTGTGTGGGCCGGACCTGTTGGCTCCTGTTTCCCTCCCGTTCTGTGTTATCTCTTCACTGTGACACAGGCCCTGCTTCTCTTCCATCAAGTTAGTAAAAAGCAAAAATGGTAACTAAGAAAACGAGAAAAAAAGAAAACAAATAGCACTCCAGCATGTAACGTACAGACCATAGCGGTCAGTTATCAGCAGCCATCGCGTCTTATCACCAGCTGTGGACTCATGTTGACCGTGTTGTGAAGAACACAGTTCCTCTTCCTTGCTGACGTGGTTTAAAGACGCTGCTCGTGCACACAGTTCAGCAGCCACTTTGTGGTCCAGTCAGATGTTTTATTGGATTTGATCGCACAGATTTTCCTCTTTCTGTAAATAATCACTGTGGATTCCTCAGTGCAGACTGTCATGGCCAGCTGTTGACCCTCAGGCGGATGTCTGCATATTTGCTGGATGTACATTCATTGACAAGCAGCATCATACAGCAACAAGTGGAAGCTCACTTGTCGTTTTCTGGCCTGAGGTTTGGTCATGGACAAATAAAATCTAATGACTTTTGACAACAACAAAGAATATGTGAAAATGATCTGGACGGTAGTGCTTTAGTAGCAAACCTTGACGAAGCAGAAGGTATTTTAAGATTTGTTTTAGAGTGTCTTTATTGGACAGAGGCACAAAAAGAAATACAGGAAGAACAACACAGAGACTGGGACGTAAATCAGAGTAAACAGGTTTGGATGATGGATTTGAGATGGCAGTGAACCACAGAACAGTGTGATGGGCAGAATGTGTGTGTCCTCTGCTTGTGTGTGTTGCTTGTCTGTTAATTGACTATCCACTCTCATTAACAATGTTTGTATGTCTCTAAGTGTGTGTGTGTGTGTGTGTGTGTGTGTGTGTGTGTGTGTGTGTCTGTCCTGGTGCGTCACGCCTTTTGTCCTGTGTTTTTCTCTGCACAGGGTGTGCTGCCCACCCCTTTGCTGTCCCCGTGGCAGGCACAGCACCAGGGCTTGACCTGTACCAGCATGCCCCAGCGCAGACAGAGTGAGTCACTAACCACCCTTTCCAGCCTTCTCTCCAGTCTCTTCGTAAAACGACAAAGCTGTGGAGGTTCTATGAATGGCTTTGAAAAGTTGATTAGTCCAATTAAACCCTTTGAACTGTGAGCAGGGGTTGTGTTCCCAGTACTCTCAGGACATGTCACACTGCGTGTGCGCTCTGGTTGTACTTCGATAGATTCACTGTGTGCAGTACACTGGGCCAGAAGTCATCTTTTCTATAAAGCAGAACCAGACAAAGACAGTAGGGGGCCATCTGTCTCGACCGATCAAGTGGGAAAGCAGCAGAAGGGAAGTGTGAATAGCATACAGTTCAAAATGACCAACAGCTCCTCTGTTGTTTGGTGCTGATGAGGTAGTCACCTCATAGAAAACACGTGTAAGTGAATGAAAAACAAACATAAAAGATAAATAAGAAGCTTGTAACCCACGCTGTGTTTTTATCAATCCTGACGACATTCAGCACTAACCGTGGCACAGGAGATATTTCAACATCAAGTGCACTTGCACCACATTTTTTTCACAAATTTGAGTTGAGTTCACCACGTTGATGCGTCTTCCATAGTTGATTGCATAAGTTGTTATAGTGCAGTGTCTCCACAGTGGGAGAAAGAACAGCACTGATAGAAACATACTAGAACAGAGTCACTTACATTAAGCTGAGGAGCAGCCCAAACAGATATAGGAAAAACAGTGTGTGGCGTTTGGTAAAGGACTGAATTTGTCTCACAGGTCGGGCTGGAGTTGGAGGATGCACTAATTATATTTTGCATTCAATTGGTTTGTTGAACTAATGTGAGAGAACTTTTCTTTTGAGTGCGGTAGTTAATTCTAGTTTTAGAATCTATCAAAATGACCGTGTCTGCCTTCCATGTTTGTGCCCCTTCTTTTCTCACACGCTCTCCCCTCTTTCTACCCTGCCTTCCCACATGTAATGCCTATGGCAAGGAGTGGAGCACCTAGTGCAGTATTTCACTGACAGAGCATGGTACAGTATAACAGTCGGTAACGTGCAGCCCTCGCCCTGCACCGGGCTGACTTTCCTGTCACGTCAAAGGCATGCCCTTCTACATCTCAGTTTGCTTGCTTCGGGTTTTCCGAGTTCAAAGTGTGTTTGTCTGGATGCTCTAACACCACAGTAGTTGAATGTGCATGTTTCTCTTGGTGTCTCATTACATCTCTTGGTTGGATTGAAAACGTACCTTTGTTCTGTTGATCTCACTTTCATATTCATCCCACCTGATCTGGTCCGTCTCATCCAGGACGTCCATGAAAAGCTCTGCATGCTGTGATAAATCCGTGTGTGGGTTATTGTTCTGTGCTCCTTATTAGAGAACATGTGTCTTTGTTACTCTCTGTCATCAACTCGAAGGGTGTAAAGTTCTTGGATGTGACTGAATGTTAAAAACGACCCTCATTCCTGCATCCTTTAGGAAGAATGTCACACACGATCTACATCCTCGCTTTCAGTTTCATATTACCAATCCCATCCACTTCCAACAGACTCAGGCCATGTCCGCACGTACGAAAACGTTTTCCCTAGCTCCATATCGAGGACATTTGCATCCACATGCATCTGTGAAAATGCATCGACAGGCTGTAGTTCATACTCCAGGCCAATAGGTGGCGCTGAAATTCACCACAAACTGAAAAAGAGAGAGGGTACTTGTCGGCACATCCTTGTCTGCTGAGCATATAGAACCGTCCAAAATGTGATTTTTGATGAACAGAGTGAGTAGAAAATGATTTGGCCCACTTTGAGTCACTGACACCTAAAGTAAACAAAGAAAACACAGGATAACCGATCCCTGTGTTAGCCGAGATAATTCAAACGGAGGTACTGCGGTAACAAGATGCACAAGAATGTGTTTGAGTATCCGTGTGGACGGGCCCTTAATGGGGATTACTAACATTCTAATCTAATGTGTTCGTTGCAGTTTGTAATCACATTCCAGTTTTCTCTGCGAGGGTGGTTACTCTGATGTCTTCTGGCTTTTTCAAATTGACACACATTTCTTTGTTGGACTTTTGTGTTGAAGTGTTCACTATCATTAGCGAACTGAGATATTGAGTTCTTTGCTGAGGCAGCGAACAGTTCAGAGTGATTGCCTGTAATTATTAGGACCTGTTACACCCACTGCAAACCCCAGAATCAAAAAGGTCTGATGTATTTTCTAGTGTGACTATGAATAGTTTGAATAGTAAATGAATAGTAAAGTCATCATTTATTTGTTACAGGAGAAAACAGTCATTTAGTCATTCAGATCATTTAGTATTACTTTCCGCTCTAATAATCATTTTCTTCATTCATTCATTTCAGTAAATGCCATGTACTCTGTGGACAGGGGGCATTTACTTTATTTTGTTTTGAAGGATTACTCTCTCTCAGACTGAATCGTGAATGGACGCGGAACAAAGGTTTCATCTGCCATGGGCCGCACAGAAACATGTGAAATGTGAAAACAGAAATCGACAGCGATGGCTGGACACGTGGTGTCAGTGGACCAGGAGATGGAGCTGTGGCCTCGGACATGGAGTCCCTCTCACAGCCACAGTCACTCGGGAGTTGATGGTTTTATAAAAGCCTTAGTTCACTGTCTTACGGTTTCTGATGACAAAGCCCACATCACCGTTCAGGAACACTCTCCAGGTTTCAAACTCAGTAGACTGAAATCACACAGAGGTCATAAGTCATATAAGAAATATTTCTGTTGGTATTGAACGTTGTTCATGCTGACTTTCTCTGACCTGAGCAACTGTCAACTTCCTGAAGAGACTGCTGGCTTTGGGTTCTGCTGCTTAGCAGGAAACATGATCCAGAATGGGTGTAACAAGGATGTAGATGCCTTTTAGTTATTCTATTCTATTCTACAGTGTGTATGAACAGATAAGACTCATGTGCAGGTTGTATTTGAAAACAAATGAAAACCTGGGTAGATGGAATTCGTACCAGTCTTGTGTGTGTTTAAGGTAAATGAGTGTCTTGTGTCCTTTGACTCAAATGCTAACTGTGAATCCCTAATGAGCCTTTGCTGAGTCAGTGTTAGCGAAGCGTTGACTCACAATTCATCGTTCACTGGAAGAAGCAGCATCTGTGCTGTGCTGAAGCCTCAGACTCGGTGATAACGGCTGCTGCGGTTGACGTCTAGCGTTCACAGAGATGTTTTGAAGTCGTGCTGCAGCAGCTGTCACAAATGATCCAAAGATGTGATTTAGCTCCCTTGACACGGCGGAGGTTATACCCCTCTGCTTGTTTTAAGGGCTGAATGTGCTGAATCTGTGACTTCTGCCTCACTCTGTCAAGGAATACCTCAGATTTGGGATAGAAACAAGAAAAAACACTGCAGACTTTTAGGATTCAGATTTTCCTCTGGAGCTGCAAAGCATTCAAGGGATCAGAGGCACCAGGGAATGTCACAGCGGCCGTTAGGGAACATCATGCAGTGAAGGCTTCTTGACTTGTAACTTGTATCTTTCCTCTTCTCTCCAGCCTCAAATACTACAGCCTTCCAACCCCTGCCTCACCGAGCATTTCCTCCAGGGAAGATTAGTAAAAACTCTCCCCACCGAGGGCCACAATGACCTGGCAAGGAAGTGTCCAGAGAAAGGAGCACATGGAGATGCTGACTGTCCTCTGGCAGATGCATCGACCCCAGATGACCCGAGTGAGCTGAGTCGTCTCCTTAGCACCCACCTGCAATGCCCAAGCACCGGGACACCACCCAGGGTGACTGCCAGAGACAGACCGCCGTTCGCAGGCCGGTCTGCAGCACGGCAGGAGTGGCGAGCCCAGGATGTGGTGCTGCAGGACTCGGCTATCCCTCGACCTGCCGGTCCAGCTTGCCCTCGGATGCTGCAGCCTCCCCGCTCTCACAGGGGTGTGTCTCTTCCTGCTCTCAGGTCAGGGTGTTTATTTGGGCCTTTGGCTGACAGGCCCAAGCAGCTGCCCCCTCCGTCCAGAGGCCTTCCCTGCTTCGATGCCGGACCCCAGATGCAGGTTCCAAGTGCATGTCGCACTTCGCTGCTTCAGCCTCACAGAACATCACAGCCTCTAAGGGAGCCACTGAGCACCAGCTACGACCTGCAGGAGCCCAGCCAGCGGGCGCTCAGACACCCTGCATCAGCCAAGAGGCTGATCCCTTTGAGTCGCTCGTGCCTCCCCAAGCCAAGGATTCCTTGAGGAGTTCAACCATCAGAATGTCCAGCTGGAATCACGTTGACATTGTTCCTCATCCTCGTCTCTCCCCAGCCAACATAGCAGAGAGTCACAGGACCGACTCTTGAAACGTCACAGGTCAGGTGTTTGTTCTCAGTCCACTGGTTAATAACCTGGTTTATAAGTTCACTCTGACTCAACTGGTCATGAATGACTTGTACACAAGTGTCATGAGAGACAAAGAACAAAAGCCTCCACATCTATTCAGACTCCCAGCAGCTTGAACAAACCCTGCACGTCCTGGAAAAATGGGTCAGCGTCTTTGCATAAAGGCAACTCAGGTGCAGAAAACCTTTAAAATGAAATGAAGAATCCAATATGTAGGAAAACAAGAGCAGCACACAGTAGGCTCAGTCACACAGGAAGTACTCTGACAGAGATGAAGGAATGATCCGTACCTCTCAGGCACGTCACTCACAGCTCTGTGTTTGATTTGACTTGAGGAAAATAATTAGGAATCCTCTTGTTTAGTATGCACACCGCCTCCGTGAACTTTCTCCCTCATTGACCCGCACATGAAAACATGAGCGACCAGGCTCATTAGACGGTTGAAGCGCTGCCGGGTCCTCGTGCTGGTGTTTGTGCCATCCGTCGCCCCAGCCTCTCCTCTGCTCTAACTCTTGCACATCTCTTCGGGAGCATCAAAGGCAGACGTGCAGTGTTTTCAGGTGGAGAGCCCCCGGGGCTGCAGTGTTGCATCCTGTGGGACTTTCAGAGCTCCGTTTTTGCAGTCAAATGCTCCCAAAATGTCCCCCAACGTCGGACAGCGGTGTGTTCAAACGAGGCTCTGACAGCGACTCTCCTCCACCCCCCACCGCCCACCCCCGTGACCACTTGCTGTACGCCTCCGGCTCTGTCCAGACAAAGGCACACACACACACACACACACACACATCGAAAACACTGATGCACATGTACATTCCCGACGTCCCAGCCACACCATCCAAACACTTGTTGAATTATTTAACCAAAGGAAGTGGGGGTGTGTTTTGTGTTTTATTGTGTGTTTGTTCTCACTAAATGAGCTCGCTCATTTGTCATTGATCAAAAAAAACACAAGAGGATGGCGGCTTGGAGATGGACAGAGATCCACGGCTGATGATCTCAGCTGCCAGATGGATCGAGATGGCGCCAAAGATGCATCCGATGGCGCGTTTGAAGCCAGGGAAATGGAAACACAGACAGCGGAGGTGTTTCAGGAGAGAGTGGACAAAGTATACGGATGAAACGTTGATGGACTTACTGCCCACAAACCAACACGTAAGTGCAAAACCAGAAAAAATCACTGGAGAAAAAAATCTTTTTCTTGCAGAATGCTATTTGTAAAGAAACCACCCACTAGGCAAAGTGCAGAGGAGTCTTCTCCCCACTTTTCACAGATCTTTCGTGTGTGTGTGTGTGTGTGTGTGTGTGTGTGTCTGTGGCAGAATACCTGACATGCTGGTTTGCGTGCACCAGAGTCCAGAGAATAGCCCGATCCCCTCAGCTGTGTCACTCACCACCTCTTAATGCCAACGGGGAAATCGATGTCTGCAAAGTGTGTGTTTGTGTGTGTGTGTTTGAGTGTGTGTGTGAGAGAGACAGATGCCCACAGGCCAAAGGTAAACTCTTGCCAGGCAGAGCAGAGCAGAGCGGAGCAGGGCGATGCTTCCCTCCCTGTGCTCTCGCCCTAATCCCCAAATCAATGTCCTCGCTGAGATTAGCACTCAGGCTAATCAGCCGTGCTTGCAGTGCTAAACAAACACACAACTGGGCTGAAAACTCAACAGCAGCTTGGATCAATTCTAGTACGGGATCTTGACTGGCTTGATTTTGCAATAAGAATCTTAAAGTAACTGGAGGAAAACCTACCAAAGTGGCGGCAGGTCGTTTATTAGTCTGAATGGCACAAGAATGTGTTTCGGCACCCAGTTAACACGATTTATAGACGCGTGCAGTAAATCAGACACTGACGCACAATATGTGCAACCAGGAAGGAAAACCAACACGAGATCTGTCTTCAAAACAGCCGCCATCCACATTGTCTTCATTAGAGAAGAACAAATAGGTCGTTTTACAGGAACAAACTGGTTTCACTTCAGCACAACTGTGTGAATACTATAACAACGTCAAATGGAAACACACACAGAAGAATGTTGGTTTTGAATAGGATCATATAATATCATGTGGTGTCATGAAGTGGAGCCCTGCAGTGTGACCACACACCAGTTGATGACTTGTCGTGATGAATCGAGAGGGACGACACATGGGACGTCAGACGAATGTCAATGCAGCTCTTTGTCTCTGGATGTGTGAAGGAAACACGTCCACCGTATATCATGTACTGCGTGATAACGTGTGTCACAGCTCACTTATGTTGCCCCCCCGAGTAGCTATAAAATCTATTTTTGTGGGTTAAGACCGATGTTGGGCTGTTAAAGTAACAGAGGACATGTCAGTCAGCAGAGGGTACGGGTGTCTGCGGACGTGTTTGAGTTTGTCCTTTCCATCATGGATGAATTCCCACCTTGAGGTGTGAAGCAGATGAAGCGCAGGCTGGACCGCAGCTGATTAGATTCTCTTCCTGTAGTATGCACACGTTATTTATCACCGCCCTCAGCTGTTCCTCACCGTGTCCACCAAACTGTGCAATATTGTCGAAGCAAAAAGGTGATCCCGCTGCTGACCTTTCCCGTGAAGCGGAAAAAAAAACACTATTTAGAACGAAAACGAATAATCTGATGCACTTTAACAGATGCTGTTGTTGATTCCGAGTGAGAAGTCCAGCTGGATTTAGAGACTAATATGTTGATTTGTAGGTGTCATCAATCATGTTCTCCTGGAAGCCATAGGTTTGGGGTGTGTGTGTGTGGGGGGGGTGCAGACACTGCTGTGCCATCAATGACAGGTCATACGTGAAGACTCTGTTCCCAGGCTGGGAGGTAGTTGACAATCAGTGCTGCTCATTGATCTGGATCACAGACCCCGTCCCACTCTCCTTCTGCATACGTGCATCCTGATCCGTGCAGATGGATTAGGTACTGCACTTTCTTCTCTTCTCTTTCACTGTCTTTCTGTCAAATTAAAGTATTATTTTGGGGAAAAAATGGCCTGTCTTTTTTACATTTCACCAAACTTGCTGCAGTCCAGGAAACCCGCCTGCCACAGGTAAGAAACAAGTGTGAAATAAAGATCTTGTCTTTAACAAAACCTCTTCATTAAAAAAAAAAGAGTTTCAAAACCGGACCGTGATTAATTACAAATGTTGTAACACTTGGAAGGAGATTCTCCACACGATTTCCGCTCTTCAAATGAGTGAAGGAAATGCATGATGAGGTATCTCATAGCTGCAGGACAACTGAATTGATGAATCCTGCCGTGTCGCACAGAATAAGAATGAAAATCACAATATTTATGAAAATTCAGTGACACTCATTCAATGTTTTTTCTCTGTCAACTCATTCTAAATCCAATTTATCCTGTAGAGAGCATTTTGAACAGTTTGAAATGACAACGTTTCTATGCTACTGCTGACATGTATAGAACAGAGGTCCACTGACACGTGTTTGTGTGTTCTGTGCTGTTCGTGTTTGATTGCATGTAAACGTATGAAACTTGTTTCAGAGATCGAGTACGTACCAAAAAGATCCAGGTGAGTTGTGGGGAAGATCTCAATCCCTGCTGTGTTGCAGAGCAACTCGCTCCCCAAACCACTTTTGCTCTCAACAGACATAGTGGCGCCCCCTACAGGGTGAAAGATGACTTGACTTCTGCTTTTGGCTGCAGCTGGTGGTGTATTCTGGTGTCAACAACCTTCGTCCTAGAAAAGATGACAATAGCATCAGTATGTACACAGGTGATGAAGCACATTGTAAGAGACACAGCACTACAGAATGCTGAGAAACATAAAGGCACTTTTACAGTCAATGTTGTTGTTCCTGCAACGGATTGACTGAAACAGTCATAACACGCTGAGGGCGGAGGATGTCATCGAATCTGTCGACCTGCTCATCAAATACCAGTGTGTAGACAAAACAAATGTCCATGAATATGGATTTAATCTTCAGAAAACTAGATGTCCTCACTACTCTGACTTCAATCGGAGGGAATGAGGATGTGGCACCGCCCAGACACCCACGTTCTTCAAGATTCTCAGTGAAAGCTCACAAGCTCTGGCTAATAATCCCATCTGACTTTGGGAATCTCCAGCAGGTATGGCCTGTAAGAAAAGTACTTATGAGTTGTATTGCATCAAATATAATGAAAAAAAAACATGACATAATTGATAAAATGATATACATGAAGCATATTGTAAAGGTATTTAAGTATTTAAAACGGTGGCAAACTTCAACTGCCAACTTTTAATTTAGTTCATGTTTATAACACATTCACTTCTCTGTCGCTTTTTGTTTGTGAAAAACACAATGACAAAAAGAATCTTTTTATATTTGACATTGTGTGTTTTCAGCCACCCTGTCCCCTGATCTCCAAGGAGAAATGCCAGCCTCGCTCTCCTCGGAAATCCTTAAAAATATTCATGCCACAGGCAAGACGGCTCAACCTGAGTTTGGGGATGGGAGAGAGAGGTGTGTGTGTGTGTGTGTGTGTGTGTGTGTGTGTGTGTGTGTGTGTGTGTGTGTGTGTGTGTGTGTGTGTGTGTGTGTGTGTGTGTGTGAGTAAGTGTGTGTTTGTGTGTTCCAGGAAAAGCAGGTTTAATATAATTTTCCCTTTTTCAGTTTTCCAT
>CAAKHB010005159.1:2966-13575 GCA_901007665.1 Aeoliscus strigatus
CACATTAACTGTTATTGTCATGTCTGCACCGACTGCATCACGCCCAGGTTCTGCTCCCCATGTTCACAGTGTAGTGGCACACACACACACACACACACACACACACACACACACACACACACACACAGCTTTTCAGTGGAAAATAACCATTTTTCAGCTGTAGCGATTCATCGTAATCAAAATGCAAATGTAAAACACATACATACACATATACACTTAAACATGATGTGAAAGCAACTGCCACATTCCCAGGAGGAGTTTAAATAGAAATGTAAATCAGACTCCAGGGATCACACAGCACATATATCTGCCCAGAGGTTACTCACGCTCATCCAATTACGTCCTCTGCCTATCTACCCTAGAGTTCCTTTACATGTCTGGATGTTCCGGCTATGCTAAATATGTATTACTGTTGCAAAGCTGGAGGTCAGGGGATCAAACATTCTAATTTAAATTATCGTCAGCGCATTAGTTAGTTTAAAAAGGATTAAACAAAGACAAATAGAAGGTGACAAATGGCAAACAGGTGGAGAACAGAGCCTTAGACCATAGATGATAGCACATGGCTGGCAGATGTTATTATACTAGCAGCCGAGGTGTAATAACGGAGGGTAACACACTTCTAAAAGAAGCCAACAGGTGGCTAATGCCAGAACATCCTATGGCTACAAAAGCAAAAACACTGTGACTACAGCCACTGCTGCTAAAATACAGGACCCTGTCAGCGCTGTCAGGCCACCAAACGCTGCCTGAGCAGCTCAGAGATGCTAATGCTAACAGAAGGTTGACCATAATACAGCAGGTAAGCACACTGCTAAAACCACTGAAAGAGAAAACAGAGGTAAACACGTCTGATCGCTGCTGCTGCTGCTGACGATGAGTCTGATGAAGACTGGCGGTTGTTCAGGTGTCTGCTGGGAGATGTGTTTAAAACACAGCACATCGGTCGCCTTGAGCTAGATCGCTCAGATACCCCAAAATCACCTGTGTTGTATTTACTTCTCCATGTTGACACCTCAGAAGATCCTTAGTCTACGAGGCAGCTGTTTAAAGAAGCAACCTTTCATGATTATTACCCTGTGCAAAATGCATCTGCAGCACATCTGCTCGTTCGTTCTGATTACCTGATTTGGGATCAATGTCAAAGTACGTCCGATGAGATTCCAGCACCTTAAAGGACAGCTTGTTTTCTGACGACGTGTCCACATCTGTTGCGGCCACCTGGATGACAGACGTGACTTGAGCCATGTTCTCATGGACCGATGCAAAATACACTGGCTGGGAGAGTTCTGGAGCGTTGTCATTAACATCCAGGACCTCCAGGAAAACGTGTGTCCAGGAAATTAGAGGCTCGGTTCCCAGGTCGGTGGCGGAGACAGAAAGCCAGTAGTGAGGGACTGTCTCACGGTCCAATGTCTGGGCTGTACGAATCAAACCTGAGGCAAATGAAAGAGAGCAGAATTGTCTGTGAACACTTGTGAACCACATTTACTTGTTTCAAACGGTCTGCTGTCATTCATGTCCGTTATATAACCATTCACTGCGATAAAATCTCTTGTACTTAATTCAAGTAACCACCCTGGAGAATGTTTCCTGCACCTTGACTTTAGCTGCACGTTGTCATGTTATCTGGACTGATGCCCAAAGATTTGTTAGAACTTAACACTAAACTATGAAGTGTTTGAACAGTTTATAATTTGATGACCTGATCAAGAATTGTGTCAGAGATATTCAGACACTGATTGCAGACGGGCGACATGGCGGTGCAGTGGTGAGGAGTCACGCAAAGCTGGGACCTGCTTAATTGGTCACTCTTTAGGTGTGAGTGTGTGCGTGAATAGTTGTACCCCGCCGTCCGCCCGTTGACAGCTGGGATCGACACGACCCACGACCCATGAGCGGAGGAAGATGAATGAATGATGACGGACCAATTGTTTGCTTTGAAAAAACCCCCACAGACTGTTAAGTTAAACAACAGTTGGAGTTAAGTAGGTTTTCCAATGTTCTTTCAAACAATGCCAGCTTCATCATGGAAAATACCAACTCAAGGTTTGTCATTGTGGTATTACCTGTTTCCTCGTCAATGGTGAACACTCCCAGACCAGAGCCTTCATGGACGTGGTATCTAACAACTCCATCTCTGCCCAAATCCTTGTCTGAAGCTGTAAGGGTAAGGACTGATGTGCCCACTATCGCATCTTCCATCACGCCAGCTTCATACACAAACTCTGAGAACACTGGCCGGTGGAGGTTCTCGTTCACATCCAGAACCTCTATCTCCACAAAACAGGAGGAAGAGAGGGCTCGAGGAAGGCCGTGATCCACAGCCCGGACTGTGAGGTTGTATGATGTCCGCCTCTCAAAGTCCAACTCCCTTTCGAGGATCAGTGCGCCCGTAGAGGAGTCGAGGTGAAAGATCCCGTTCTCTGTGTTCTTCAGGTTGTAAGTGGTGACGCTTCCACTGCCAAGGTCCAAGTCGACACTCTCCACCCAAACAAGTAGGGTGCCTACTGGTACGTCCTCAGGAACTTTTATTTTGTAAACCCTGGGAACAAATTTTGGTGGGTTGTCGTTTACGTCTTGCAGAACCACCACAAGTTCAAGAGTGGAGAACAGCTGAGGGCCGTGTTTGGCATGTTCTCTGGCTACAATCTGGAGGTCATGTCTGGGTGTAGTTTCCCGATCCAAACGACCCGCAACTGTCACCTCACCAGTCACCTTGTCGATTCTGAACTTGTCCGTTGATGTCAGGAGGGCGTATTGGACGTTGGAGGTCGTGTCTGCATCCAAATCTCTAGCACGAGCTGTAAAAATAATGGCGTTGACTTCTGTGTTTTCAGGGATGCGAATCACGTATCTCGGCTGGTCAAAAACTGGAGGATTGTCATTGACGTCGATGACGTTCACTGCAATGAACTTCCATGCAGATGTTTGTGGTGTTCCCAGATCATACACAGTGATGTTCAAAATGTAGAACTCCTTATTCTCTCGGTCTAGTGGGCAAACTAACTGAAGATCACCAGAAAAGGTGTCAATGGAGAAACATCCGTCCTCGTTTCCGCTGGATATGGCGTATACCAACATACTGTTAAACCCGGTGTCGTGGTCTGTTGCTTTGAACTGAATTATAGTGGAATTCAGGGGGTGGTCCTCGGCAATATCAACGGAACTGGGAATGCTGAGGTCAAACTTGGGAGAATGTCTGTTGGTGACGTGAACATCTGATAAGATGTCGTCGTCGTGATCCGTTGACACGGGTTTGATCGACTCTATCCGCTTAGCAATCATCTGTTTGTACACGCCCGTTTCCCGGCAGTGAAGTGTTGCTTCGTCGCCTCTGTTGGTGATGGTTACCCTGACAACCGATGCTTCCGAGCGGTGCTGGCCATCTGTGGCTACGACTGTCATCGTGAATGAACCTTCTTGGGGCGGGATCGGTTGCTGAAGGGTGATTACCCCTGACACGGAGTCAATTCCAAAAACCTGAAGCTCATTCCCTGACTCAATGACATACGTCAGCCGCTGTAGCTCATCTAAATCGATGGCTGACAGCTCAGCAACTGTGTGCCCCACTGGTGAATCTAGCGGTATGGTGATATTGCAGCCCACCCTCTCAAAAAGAGGAATGTTGTCATTGAGGTTGTTGAGGGTTATTGTCACGGAGCATTCAGTGACCTGACTGAACGGGCTGCCGCTATCAGAAGCCCAAACTCTCAGGCGATACTGACGCTTCATCAGCTCGTAGTCCAAGTGCTCCGAGGTTGAGATGACACCTGTGAATGGGTCTATTGTAAACGGTAAGAGGTCTGAATTCACAATGCTGTACGTCACAAAGCCATTCTTCCCTTTATCTTTGTCTGCGGCTTCTACTTTGAAAACACTGCTGCCCACGGGTCTGTTTTCATCCAGTGTAGCCTGATAAGGCCTCGTAGAGAACTGTGGACTGTTGTCATTTTCATCTTTTATCTCAACCACGATGTGAGCCTCAGCTTCACCACGATTGGCCACCACGTCAAACTCATAGCGATCCTTCCTGCCATAATCAAACCTCTCTGTGGTTATGATAATCCCTGTTTTCGGATTGATCTTGAAATTAACGCTGTCCGGGTTGTTTTTGATGCTAAATGAAACATTATTGGAGACCGAGGTGACAGAAACCTTCACGACATGAGTTTTAGGGGGAGACATCTCGCTCAGTGTCACAATGTAGGTGTCTTCCAAAAATGCCACTTTACTGTAGTTGTAGGCCGGAATGTGGATCTGTGTAATGGGAGAAAGTAAACTAGGGAAGCTCCTGTCTTTGGCTTGTAGAGACAGATTCAGTCCAAAGGGAGTTTGAGACCAGTTAATCCTCTTTATAGACACCACTTGGAAGTCATTGCCCTGCAAACCTGAAGGGATTATCTCAAAACACTTGTGGGGATCACCTCCAGCAATATGAAGAGATTCCACAGGCCTAACTCCGGCCTCCACATGGACATTGATCGCTATTTTACCATCTGTAGAATATGTGGGTTGAGGTGGAGCTGCAATAACTGGAGCCCTCATGGCCATTTTTTGCACATTTACTGTGACCCTGGCAACATTACCAAACTTTTGACCACTAGATATTTTCTTGGTTCTGTCCTCTGCTAAAACAGTGAGGTCATATCTCTCTGCCCGGGTGTAATTGAGCCTCTTAAAGAGGCTGAGCGTGCCTGTGAAAGGGTCAACGACAAACGGATGGGCTCTGAAAGTGAAGGAATAATAAAACTCTGCATTGAAACCGACGTCGGCATCTGTAGCACTGACCCTGACCACACTTGACTGAAGTGGGGTGTCTTCTCTGAGAGCCACGCTGTACGAGGCCGGATAGAAAAGAGGCTTCAGGTCATTTGTGTCAAGCACCTGGACAAACACCTTGGTCTTTGCTTGAAAATCCTGAGTGTCTTCTACAGCCTCCACAGTCAGAGTGTAAGTGTCTCTGACCTCTCTGTTGAGGAGAGCCGAGTTACTGCTTCGTGTTTTGATCCGTAGGAAGCAAAAGTCTCCAATATTGACCGCCTCTGCCTGAAACAGTCCGTCTTCATCTCCCGAGACAACGTTGTATTTGATGTCCCAGAACATGTCGGTCATTTCAATGCCCATCTTCACTGGTGTCTCCACATACATCCTTGGGGCTGAGTTCTCCTTGATGGTGGCGTTGTAGAGGTGGTGCGTGAATCTCAGTGGGGAAGTGGCCTTTTCTTTGCCCACACCCCCCTGACATCTGGCCACATTTAGGAGGATTGTAGCCAAAGCTATGAACGTTGCTCCTGAAGCTGCCATCTTTGGTATCGCCAGGATCCTCAGACGTCTGAAAAAGAGACATATGTAAGAAACAAAGGTATTCAGTGTACTGCAGACACTGTTTACCGTCAAGTGTTGTCTCACTCCTGTTCCAACTTGCTTTGACCATAACAGAAGTCAAAGTTTAGCAACACTTTCAGGACCAGGAAGCAGCCTGAAGGCGTCTGCAGACAGGTGGCAGCTCAAAAAAACTCCCTGTCAGTTACAATGTTTAATGGCCAGATAGGGGCAACAAATACCGACTGTGATTACGACTCCGGAGGCTTTGTGACTGCGGAGCAGTGACGATGGATTTGTAGTTTTGTGGCTCCGTATCGCGCACTTCCTAGTGGGTGGTTCAGTCCTGATGCAAGTATTAACAGATGTATAGTATGTGCCCTGTAGGCCTGTGTGTGCACCACACACCAAACGGCTGCTTTCACCACATTAGAAAAGGAGAAACATTTACATTGCTAATTAAGTGTGTCTGAATGTGATATGATAGAAGTCGTCTGATGACTGTTTCCAAGAACATTACATTAAAAAGTCATTTTCAGTCCAAGAGGTACCTGCTTACGTTTGATCGTTCTAGGAACGTTCAGGAACCAAATTACATTTTTGATTTGCTTAGTGTCTGATTAATTTTTTAATGAAACTTTTTTTTATAATGACAGCAGCCTGCAATCAGCTCGTGTCTAACGTCCTCTTCTAATCTATACAGCAGGAAAGCGAGACTAAACTGTGAGAAAATTATAAAATTATCTTCCCAAATTCCCACCATCTTCCTTTGAACTCAGTCTATATCTCAATCTGCTTTGTTCGCTGTTGTAGCGATGATGGCATCAGTGCGTTCACTGGAACACAGAATTTAGCATTCCTCCGCGATACTGGCCGTGTGCAGGTTTGCTCACCCACAAAATTAACTGAGAACAGAACAACCGCCCTTCCACTTTCTAACCCAACCTACAACTGGTACGGGGTCACACTCCGTCCATGTCATTCACTGCACCTCTGATTCTGGACCAGCCCCCAGCGCCGACAGCGCCAGTGCCAGGAATCACTGGGGAGTGAAAATATTTATTGGATGAAGTGTAAGACCTTGTTGATTCAGACTGACATGTGCCTGAGGATACAACGTTTGGATACTTTTTGAACTTTAAACCAAAAAACACGGACGGCAAGTCGAGCCGAGTCATAGCTGCACCATTCCAGCTCGGAATTTCACAACAGCCAGAACTGACAGCAGAGAACCTGCAGGGCAGAACACTCAGAACGATCTGACGGTTTCTGGCAGGTTTCCTTTTTTTAGTCCTACGCAAAAAAAATGAGACTGTTGGGATGATACTCAGAAAGAAACTTTTCACCACGTGGTTTAGCCGTTAGTTCGCGGTGTGTCGATAAACATGGACGCACAAAGGCCGTGTGTTATTTGTTATTATGAATCCTGGTGTGAAACATTTACAAGGGCTGGGAACACGGGTCTCTGTGAGGAGACTGAACGTTCAGGTCTCCAGGTAGACTGGCGCTGCAGGTTTCAGTGGAGGGTGACAGCTATGTGGGGCTTTATCTCCAGTCAGGCACTTGGTGACAGATAATCAGATTATCATCGTCAGGGTCACTGTTTGGGTTTCAGCAGAGATTTAAGGCATCGTGTGATCTTGTCAGATTCGCAGTGTCACTCGTTTGCATCGGTGCCTCGGATTAGATGTTTTTGCATAAACTGGTCGTGGGGGCGGTTTGAAAAAGATCACACATCCCGAAGCTTCCCCCTCATGTCAGGGGAAGAAGCAGATGTTTGCATGTCGTGTCTGGAGTTCAACATCTGATTGGTCTAATTGGGTGTGGAGAGCAACACTGGACTCTGTGAGGCGGCTGGATTCTCAGTAGATAAGTGAGGCCATGTAAGAATCCACTGCTGAAGTGGTTGGAGATGTTTCTGCTGTCATCAGTTACATCTAAACTGGCAACAGATACAAAGAAGCCCTCTGATGGATCCCCTGATTACTGCTATTTCATGAATGGAGCAGATGGTTCCTCCAATCTCCTGCCTACGATGACCTGTCAGTAGCCGTCCTTTTCCTTTTGTCAGTTCACGAGCACGTCAACATACCTGAAGTATCTCTCACATTTGATTCATGCTACAAAATCAGCGGAGGGTGACGATGTCCTGCAGCCAATTAGCATGTTACCAGGCTGCAGACAGACGTGAAACGATGTGGCCGTGCTAAAGAGGAAACACACTGTACACAGTCATACCCCCCCGCCCCAGCAGCGGGAGGAGGGTGAGTGGAGATGAGGATGGATTACACTCCGATTGAAAACACAGGAATATAATGAATTCCATTTGAATCCAGTGAATGCTGTCAGACATGTAATGAACCCCACAAATCAGCATTACCTGCCTCATCGTCACACTTATTAATACTCGCTGTGTGAGACCCCGCGTGTGTGTTGTGATTCCTTATTTATTGCCTGCAGGACTGTGGGAGAGGTGCTTCATCTGCTGAGCTGGAAAATATCATTTGTATCTAAATCAGTGAATTATGACTAATTTGAGCTGGCGTTGTGTTGGTGTCTTAGGTTGAGTTTGGTCTTTGTCAATGACTTTGCAGCTGCGAAGTAGTTAACACGGTTGTTGGTGATGGTTTAAAGAGCTTCTTATGAGCCTGGTCTGTCACCTACTTCCTCTTCAGCACAGTTCAACTTAAAGGAAACTCTTCTGGCACCAGCTTGTCAAGCTAACAAACATTAGTTTTAACTTTGTTCTGACTGCTGAGTTGGCACATCATGTTGTACCAGTCCACACATGTTCCAAAGAAAGCTCAGTAGGTACAAATTCAATCCCATCTCCTGCCTTTGACTCTGGTGTGTGTCATCTCCATTAATGCTGTTCAGTGTTTCCCCTTCCTTTACATCAGGGGGGCACCCCGCCTCCAAACAACAGCCCCCAAACCCCTTGAATTTTCTATAACGCGCCAGATCACAACATGAGTAAAGACTCTTTGCTACAGTTCCTTTCTTCTCCCTTCAACACTGACGGTATCCCCAGCGCTACGTCTGGGCAGCATACTCTGGCTCCTGAAAACTGACAGGTGTCATCGGTTCCTCTACCTGCTGTGAAGAAGGAGCTAGAAAAAGAAAACGTCACTCGGTTCCTGGAAGTTGACAACAGCCATGTTGCTGTCATTACGGTAATCCCATTGATCGTTAGCCCATCAAAGTGTGAGCTGTGAACTCCTGGTGACGCAGCGGCTCCATCACTGACCGTGGACAGCGTGCAGACCAACTCTGCACACACACCACAAAGGAACCTCCCATCGACCGTCACAAAGTAATTCACATCTCAAGGCTGACAAACTCCAGGGAAACACTTGTTGTTTGATGTATGTTGACGTCAGAGTGTGTCATTTGTTGGTTGAACCCGTGACGACCCCCGCTGGGATCTGTCAGTATCAGACGCCGATGCTGTGACAGAGACACGTGATGGAAACACACACCGAACACACACTTCCACCCGGTTCCCAACGCAGACAGACGTCAACGTCTGCAGCGTTTATCAGTCCTCTGACTTCCACCGCGGACACGGCGGTACAGTCACTCTCCACAGGGAGCTCTGACACTTCCAACTGACAAGAACTCTCCGGACGGTTCATCAAACAGCGACATGCTGAGATGTCGTGGCCTTTGGCATCTGATGCAGACCCAGAGTTCTTCTCATTAACTCCAATGTAAACCTCCTTTCATCATCCTGACACGCTCACAGCGACCAGCCTGCTCATCGTGAACAGGCTGTGTCTCGACTCTGAAGCTGGGTCGATGCGTCTGTGTCAGATCGACACTCGGAGGACGTCGTAGTCTACTTGTCAGTGAAAGTGAGCGGATCTTGTCAACAAGACGAGATCAACAAGGTGGCCGTCACATTCGTCTCCCCAAGAAGTGACACTCTGAGACCTGGGACAGTCACGTGACACAAACAGTCCAATCACAGTTGTCACAGTTGGAGGTCGCTAGTTACATTTCTGGAAAGGTGACAGAAAGCTACGCTGTACCCTACACCGTACCCTACACCGTACCCTACACCGTACCCTACACCGTACCCTACACTGTACCCTACACCGTACCCTACACCGTACCCTACACCGTACCCTACGTACCCTACACCGTACCCTACCCACTGTACCCTACACCGTACCCTATGTGGTACCCTACACCGTACCCTACACTGTACCCTACACCGTACCCTACACTGTACCCTACACCGTACCCTATGTGGTACCCTACACCGTACCCTACACCGTACCCTACACCGTACCCTACACCGTACCCTACACCGTACCCTACACCGTACCCTACACCGTACCCTACACCGTACCCTATGTGGTACCCTACACTGTACCCTACACCGTACCCTACACCGTACCCTACACCGTACCCTACACTGTACCCTACACCGTACCCTATGTGGTACCCTACACCGTACCCTACACCGTACCCTATGTGGTACCCTACACCGTACCCTATGTGGTACCCTACACTGTACCCTACACCGTACCCTACACCGTACCCTACACCGTACCCTACACTGTACCCTACACTGTACCCTACACCGTACCCTATGTGGTACCCTACACCGTACCCTACACTGTACCCTACACCGTACCCTACACCGTACCCTACACTGTACCCTACACCGTACCCTATGTGGTACCCTACACCGTACCCTACACTGTACCCTACACCGTACCCTACACCGTACCCTACACCGTACCCTACACTGTACCCTACACCGTACCCTACACCGTACCCTACACCGTACCCTACACTGTACCCTACACCGTACCCTATGTGGTACCCTACACCGTACCCTACACCGTACCCTACACTGTACCCTACACCGTACCCTACGTGGTACCCTACACCGTACCCTACACTGTACCCTACACCGTACCCTACACTGTACCCTACACCGTACCCTACACCGTACCCTACACCGTACCCTACACCGTACCCTACACCGTACCCTACACCGTACCCTATGTGGTACCCTACACCGTACCCTATGTGGTACCCTACACCGTACCCTACACTGTACCCTACACCGTACCCTATGTGGTACCCTACACCGTACCCTACACCGTACCCTACACTGTACCCTACACCGTACCCTACACCGTACCCTATGTGGTACCCTACACCGTACCCTACACCGTACCCTACTCTGTACCCTACACCGTACCCTACACCATACCCTACTCTGTACCCTACTCCGTAACTTACTCTGTACCCTGCGCAGGCGCCCTAC
>CAAKHB010005160.1:7035-18446 GCA_901007665.1 Aeoliscus strigatus
GATGGAAAAACACCAGTGTGTGTGTGTGTGTGTGTGTGTGTGTGTGTGTGTGTGTGTGTGTGTGTGTCCAATGTGACCAGACAGTGTTTTCACTACAAAAGCCCCCACAGATCACGTGTCCCATTGATAGATTATTGGAACATGTCTCGCATTCTGTCTTCTATCCTGTGTCCTCTATCTTCTGTCCTCTGTCCTCTGTCTTCTGTCCTCTGTCCTCGATCTTCTATCGTCTTCTGTCCTTCATCATTTTTTGCTGATGTCACTGTTGATTGATCAAAGCAATCAATTATTCATACATATAGTAGAGATGTTCAGACGATTATTATGATGGAATGAAATGAATCAATTGTCCCAGCAACTGTACCATGCGTACTATGTATCATATGTACCATGTGTACCATGTGTACCATGTGTACCATATGTACCATGTGTACCATACGTACCATGTGTATGTGTACTCTCTGTGGTCAGTACAGTACATCAGTACATACTACAACAGTCCATCAGTGTGTGTGTGCGGATTAGGAGGGGAGGAAGTGGATTTACAGGATTTAAGGGCGAAGACAGGGATCAGGAAACAATAGCTTCATTCCAGTGTTTTCCTATTTGTTCCTGTTCGTCTATCTTATCTCGTCCTGGTTGGACATTGCGTCCCTCGGGTCAGTGACCCCTGAAGGTGTTTTTAATATTGTAGTTAAGTTGATTTTTTTGTGTCTCTGTATGTGAAAACGCTGCAGGAAAGATTCCGTTTGATTGGATGTGAGCGTCATCGGTCAGTATCAGTCATGGATGAATGAATGATGCTTCAAGTCGTACAGAATTCACAATCATCACCCCAGTCGCTGTCCCATCCTCCGTCTAACCTTAAGCCCCTCCTTAATCCTATCAGTCACATTTCGCTGTTAGTCTGCCATCATTTTCTGATTTGATCATGTGACCTCGTCTGTCTCATGTGGACGAACTCTCCGTCACACGGAGACGCTTTTCGTGTAAACGCACATTTTGCCCTGACGTCTTATAACAACAACAGCGTCGGACTACGTGTTTGTGTTTGTGCCACAGAACATAGTGAGTCTACTCAGTTCACAATGGATCCATTTGGATGCAAATACACTTGATGCGGTGCCAAGGAAGACAGAGAGAAAAAAAGGTCGCTGTGGTCTGTGTGGACGTGGCCTGAGACGCTGATGAGGCAGGCGCAGGTTGTGAAGTCCAGTCATCTTCTGAGGTTCTGCACCAATGGGAGACAGGAGGTGTGAGGGTGAAATTGTGTGAATGGATGAAGACAGTTACTCACCTACGATTCCTGATGTTCTGAATGAAGAACCATCGTAGTTTACAACTGCGTTCATTACACACAGGTGTGATCGAAGCTCAGGTCCTTTCCGTGAGCGGTGTGATGAAACCTGTGAACTCGTCAGCGTTTGCGGTTTGTCTAACTATTGCTCCTCCACTTTCTGTATCAGCAGTCGTTTCATGATGAAGATCGACACGAGCCTGACTCTGACGCTGCCAGAGGCCTTGTCCCAGACCGGCCTGCACTTCGCTGTCGCCACCGAGGACGACTTCGAGGAGATCATGGCTATGAGCCAGGACATCTACGGAGGTCTGGACTACCTCCCCACTCGATACACCTCCTGGCTCCAGGAAACCAACCGCACAGTGGTACTGGCCCGCAAGCAGGGAAAAGTGGTACGTTTAACAAATGTTGTATGTATGAACAGGATTTGACACATTTCAGGTGTGAAACCTGAGGTGCATCAGGAGATGCACATCATGAGATGGTGAGGACTTCTCCCTCTCTCTGCTTGGCAGATCGCTCTGGAGTCCGTGTGTGTGATTGACGATGGGGAGACCATGCTGGTGGAAGGTCTCCGTGTGGCCCCTCAGGAGAGGGGGAAGGGGGTGGCAGGAGTTCTCCTGCGCTTTTGTTCTGAGCTTGTTAAATCCAAATACCCAGAGGTCAAAGTCAGCCGGCTGACTCGCGATGATCAACTTGGACCCAAGGACTTCCAGAAGTATCGTGTCATAACCAAGCAGGTACCAGAAACATCTCTGTCCTTGACGTTGACCACCTTCACCCAGTCACCGTCCTGCTCCTCTGCAGGGGATTCTTCTGGTGCGCTTCAGAGCCGAAGACCTCAAGCTCCGACTGTCTAACCTGGCTGGAGACATCCAGTCCACTTTGTCCTCGTCCAGCGCTGCTCCGGTGCGTCTGGACCACACGGCTGTCCATCGGCTCTACGTGAGCACTGACCTGATGCAGGCGGTCCTTCCAAACGCCACCATCATCCAGGACTGGCAGCCGTTCAAGCCTCTACCCAGTAACATGGCCATTCTCATGAAGAAGGACATTGACTGGATGGTGGACGATGTGACCAAACCCAGCGTGGCCAGTCTGTGCACCTTCCCCTTCAGGGTCCCGATCGGAGATGACTGGTAACTGTCCGTTTCATCAGCTGCTGTGTATCTGGTCACTTCGTACAGTTCACACCGTGTCTCCACAACAGGTGGAAATAATTTGTCGTAAAAAGCGGTCAGTGTTGATGAGCAACATATGATTTTATGAGTCACATTGAATAACTCATGTATCTTTATCACGCTAACTGAATGTCATGACCTGACTGTAATAACTTTCCGAGGTCCTCGGATGCACAATGCATATCTGTTAACTATATCTTTTCATCAAGGAAAGCAGCCAGGTCAGTAGACTCTCTACTTCCCAAGTTGAATTTGTCAATATCCTACGACCTGGAATTTATGGCGTTGAAAATAACCAATGAGCTTTCTAGAAGCACTGAGAACACGCCCTCCCGGTCAAAGGGACGCTCAGCTTACTTTCACATTGTTCATGGAATCGTTAAATATGGAGAAAAATATTACAAACAAATATGGTTAGAAGCAGATTGTCACACATCTCATGGAGGTTGATGAGTAATATGAATCATGACTCAGCAGAATTCTTACATCTGCTGAACATAGAATAATAACAACATTTTTGCTCAAAAATCACTTTTCCCCATACACATCTCTCATTTTATTCCTATATTCCACAGTGTCTTTCTACATGACTCGAGGAGAATCAGGAGCATCAGTGGATCTGAGCATTTTGACATGAAACACCTGGGTGTTGTGATCCCTGCGAGTTCGTTCAGACCTTGATTGACAGAAAAAAAAAAAAATCTAGAAGATACCCTGAGATCTCAGAGTGTATGGAAGAACGTTTGTTCATTTCACCAGCAGAGGGTGTAATCATAGCAGACTGAGAAAATGGCTGATGAACGTACTGACACACAGGACTTTTAGGTTGTTTTGAATGTGGTGATAAATATTCGTGGCAGTTTGTGGCATCAATACAACAGTCCTGGTTGAAAAATACTATACTGTCACTTTGATAATTGACTGTTGATAATTTTGTCCTCAACGTGTTTTTCTAGGTACTACCTGAACATTGATATGTTCGGTAAAGACCTGGAAAGGGCTCAGCAGCAGTTCCTGTGCCACCTGCAACGCCACACCGCCAGCTTGAAGGGTCATGTGATGTGCCAGATCTTCTTGGACCCACCACTGTGGAAGCCCATGGCCAAGTTCTGCCACGACACCTTGGGTGTGGAGCTGGTGAAGGAGTACACAGAGCAGTGTGTGGTGGAGTCTGACGTCATGTAGCTCCAGAAGGTGACAGGCGAATAGTATGAAGGATCTAGAAAGGAACGAAGACAAGGGTGTAGACGGAACGGACACATCTCAAACACAGTCAACAGAAAACAAACACGTATAGTTAGATAAGATAGGAACCAAGCAAACTACGTATATTTTTTCAACACCAGAATAACTTTTACGATGCAATAGACGGACATTTGAACACACAGAGACAGAGAAACACGAGCAGGCAGGTGTCAGCAGGTGTGTGACATTCCAGCTCTTAATGAATCAGGACTCATTTGGAGGCTGTGGTTTCCTGGAGGGTTCAGATGATGGACCAGACCTCACATGGATTTGTGGGAAATTTGCAGGAAATGGGAACTAATCTGACAAGGGGAATTCAAACTAATTGAATAGATGCGAATTAAACCTGCAGCCCCTCCCCGCCCCCCAGAATCCTCATCTTACGAGTCGGGTTTGAGTCCTCTGCTGTCTGACACGTTTACCACCTCCGCTCGCTCTGGTCATCCACATTGACGAAAGATGACAGTTATTTTAATACGATCAAACCTGTTGATGTGCGCCGCCGCTAACTAGTGACGCCGAAAGAACATCGACAGTATAACCGAAAATCAACGTTTTAGCTTTTGTCTTTTTTCTTCCAAGAACTTTGTCTGTACATGTATACAAATATATATATAAATATATGTTATTAACATAACGTTCTAACTAAAACTGCAAGAATTTTAACAGAAACGATTAACTTCTGATGCTGTGAGTGAAATCTAGGCTTCTTCTGTAGATGAATATCCTAATGCCAAACTAAGTGCTAACGCTTGAAAAGGTTTGACAGACTGCAGTCGACTTCTGGCTTCAGTGGAGGAAGAATGAAAATAACTGTTTGCATTAACAGAAATATGCTTTCGTACTTTTCAACCTGTAATGTTTGCTGGTCTTTTAAGAATCATAAGCCCTCTGTGACAACACAGAACAGTTACTTACGACGGCCAGACGAGTTTGAAGGCGAAAACACAGAGATCCTCACAGACTCTGATCGTTGAGGAACCAGACAACCTCCATCGTCGACTGACACTACACCACGTGTTCCCCACAGCTCAGAGCTAATGCTAACATTAGCAATGAGTAGCCTCATTGCTAATGTTAGCGCCTGCCAGTATTTTGCTGGAAGCAGCAGTTGACAGTTTCGGTGCTAATGCTAGCATTTAGCTGAAAGCAGCATTTGACGGGTTCAGTGCTAATGATGGTATTTAGCTGATAGTACTAGTCCACAGGCTTGATGCTAATGTTAGCATTTAGCCGAAAGGAGCAGGTGACGGTCTCAGTGCTAATGTTAGCAATTAGCTGAATCTCTCTGATGCACACAGTGTACATGGCACATGGCACATGGCAATGAGCATGGGGACAGAGATCCTCCATCTTTACGTCCCCTGTCCTCCCCTGGACATTTAACCGACAACAGTCGGTCACCGACATCATGACAACACTGATGTACAACTCCGTTTCCTCCTAAACCCGGTATAAAAGCAACTCGCACAGCGTCAGCCTCCTCGCGTCCCTTTAAGCAAACAGGAAGTGGGTTTGACGCTGGACCACGAGTCTGAGTCCGACAGGAAATCGATGAACCGCGTTACCTCCCTGTTGCCTTCTTCTTCTGGTATGCAATTTTCTAGGTGGGAGGATGATGAGATTTTCAGAGAATATTTCAGGAAGGCAGAAATCCTCTTTCATCCAGGGAGCCGAACAAACAGGAAGACAAACATGTTTTTGTCCTGTTGTTTGTAACCAAAGAAAGCCCCCTCCTTCCCCCACATCAGAGCTGATCGAAGACGGCGCGAGTCAAACTATTTTTTTAGGATCTAAAGTTATTTTTGTTCTATGAAAATCACAGTCAGGATTTTATGATCGACCTCAGACGCACTGATTATCAAAGAAAAACCATCAGAACTAGTACTACGACTACTACGACACTATAACTAGCACCCCTAGTAGTCCGTTCAGGTCAAAGGTCAAAATTTCTCATCAGCAGTTGCTGTTTCTTCACTGGCGGCTTCAAGAAAAAGTGCCAAATTGTTTGTCAATTAGCGTTTGAATATTTCTACATTACTTATATATAGAAGCAGACGTTTTTATTTCCACCGTGATCATTTAAGTTATTTGTTGACACACTGGAAACAGACGGTGATGGAATCCAGTTCTGTTTTTTCTTTCTTCGGTTATTTACAGCACTTTGAGACGATTGTATACGTGTGATACAGACAAACACTGAGCACAGCGCGGCAGAGTTCTGTGTGTTTTATGAATTTTGTACAAGCCATTGCGTTGGTCGGTGAAGCAGCATGCACTTTAGATGTCTGGCAATAAAAGAAAATCTCCCATCTCCTGTAAAGTAGCATCAACGTCAGTGAAACCAACGTTTGCTCAGTGAGGAACATTCTAAGAACAGAACGAATGATGTGTCCTGGAAGACTGACGCAGGTTCAGGTTTGTGACGCCAACAAGTAAAAAGTACATCTTGTATCCTAGTTTTTACATTAGTGACTTTTTGTGAGTGATTTCATTTGGTGAGACCTTTTACTTTCGGAGGACATCTCGTCCTTTTACTCCCCGACATTAACCCGACCGCTGTAGATTAACGTTGTTGTCCAACGAGCCGCTGTGCTGATAGAAATATGTATTTTATTTGAATATGCACTCAAATCTCTGTACTCCGGATCTCTGTGCTTGATGTGTAGTGATTGTTTCATCTTCCCTGGTGATGCCTTGGACCCCCAGCAGGGGGCACATGAACAAACCTTCCTCATTCTTGTTTTTTTGTGTTCAAAGTAAAGACAATTAACGAGTCTGTGTTTTCTTTCACTTTTCTCCTTTTAAAAGAATCGTTCAACATTTGTCGGCAGTTGTGACATTTGTGCCTTAAATACCAATTTGTGGAGAAATACACTGACTTAGTTTCACCTGAAGAAGATGTCGCAGTGAATACTCGCGGAAAAGAGGCGACTGTTTCCAAAGATGGAAAAAAAAGTGTATTTCTCTCAAATGTTGAACTATTCCTTTAAATGCCTGTATGTATGTGGACAAATTGGAATTCAGCAGTAGAAAGCAGTATTTTCTAAATTCTCTGAAGAGTTTGTTGATACTTCGTATTTTCTAAAGCTTGTTACATCTTACTTGAAAGACTTTGACCTCCACACTGATGCAGTATTGTTTTATTGTGCGACTGATACTTTTCCAAATATTCTCATCCTGTGCCGACGTTCTATCTCTAGTTTATTATCAAAGTATTTTTCTAGATGAATACCTGAGAGGAACGTGAATGGACCATGTATTTGTAGCACACCTGTTGTACACTGGAACCTCTGATACATTAAAGTAGAACATTTTCACCTGGACGTACACGGAGTTTACGTGTTTCTCATCCTGTCCAGCTGCGAATGCTGAGCAGAGTGTTTTCCAACAAAGTGTGAGCATCTGGAGGAAGCTTCATTCAGAGGACGTTCTGTCGAGGTTCACACACTGCACTGTTGGTTTATTAAGGACCTGGAGGACCATTGAGGACTCCTGGAGGTCCCCAGTAAAACCCCTGGAGGACCTGGATGAGAGAGAGAGAGAGAGTGTGTGTGTGTGTGTGTGTGTTTAAAAATGAAGAAACGTGACCAACAAATTCAACTGCTTTACAAAGAACCGGAAAGAAATGGTCGCAAGTTCCGGTCTGCGGACTAAACTAGAAAACGATTAAGGCTTTAAAGGTTTGGGACAATGTGTTGTATTTAACAGCTCATTATTATCACAATAATAATAAATTGACAAAAAATATGTTTTGTCGTAAATGTAAAGGCTGATACTCGGTGACATGTTTTCTTTCCAGTGACGAGTTAGGTCTTTTATTGTGAAGGAACCGTTGGCGTAAGTGAAGGAGGCGGAGCTGTGCGAGTCCACGGTGAACTTTGAACCCACGGTGGAGACCTAGCAAAGTCAGAATGTCAGGTAATCATCTTTACGTGTGTTTCAGTGGCGTTTATATTGGAAAGAACGTTAGCCGTTTGCTGTTAGATGCTAGCTTTCAGCGGTGTGTGTGTGTGTGTGTATAGGTGAACTCTGATGCGACTGACCGGTGCTCAGTTCAAAGGTCACTGACACGAGCTGTGTACATGAACCTCATGTACTCCATGTACTTCGCCTCACGTTCTTCATTTACTCCATGTATTCAATGTACTTCTGATAAAATGAATGTTATGTAGCGACACATATTAAGTATACACACTACAGACATGTACACCATGAACATAAACAGGGACTGTGACGTCATCAGCCAGGGTTTGATAGTAACTCTGTGTATGTACGTGTGTGTACTAGTATATGTAGTTCTGGGCCTCTCGTACTACTACTACTAGTAGTTTTGTTGAGCTGACGTTTCATGGTGTTACCGCAGACACACAGACACTAATGGAGCTGGAGGCGTGTGACCCCCCCCGCGGCCCGCTGGACGTCTACAGACAAAAAGCTTCTTTCAGCTGGAAGGAAATGAGGCTGTTCATCGACGGGAGGGAAACTGTGGCCTTCAAGGTATCGTGTGTTTTCACTGTGTACTGTGTGTGTTTGTTTCTGAAGAGTGGGCGGAGCTTTTCTGACCTGTATCTCGAAACCCACCCCATCATCATCAGGTCCGGTCACAATCACATGGAATCAGAACAATTAACGAATTACTTTTTTGGGGGTATCAACATCGTCTGTAGTACCTGACAGCAGCTGGTTGGTGGTGGTGAAGCTGAGTTTGACATGTAACAGCAGCACGTGTTCCCGTCTGTGCTGCAGCAACACGTGTTCAGGACGCTGGAGAACGACCCTCTGTTCGCACGCACGCCCGGGGAGGACGTCTCCGTGGACAAGATGAGAGAACTCACCTTCCTCAGGTCAGCAGGGACAGGAAGCACACAGGCCATGGTACACAGTACACAGTACACGGTACACAGTACACAGTACACGGTACACAGTACACGGTACACAGTCCATGGTACACAGTATATAGTAGACAGTATGTAGTACACATTAGGTAGTACACAATATAGAGTACTCAGTTGTACTTCCACCTCACAGACTCGTTTAGTAACGAGTAGTAGAAATCTAATATTTAGGTAGAAGACTAATATTTACTCCCTGGTGAGTACTGGTACTGGTACTAGTACGTACAGTACACGTGTACTAACTATAGCAGTGAACATTCACAGGGTGAAGCAGCTGTTCCGCTACAACTTCCTGAGCAAAGAGGAAGTGATGTCGGATCCGTGGAAGACGGTGGTTCTCAACAACTGTCTGGGGATGTACGACTGGAGCCTGTCGGCCAAGTTCTTCCTCAACTGGGGGGTGAGTGTGTTCTTTGAGTAGGTCTACTGCAAAAACACATACACACACAGACACACAAAATGAACCCTTTGTTCTTCAGATGTTTGGAGCGACCGTTAGCGGCTCAGGATCAGAGAGACACAGAAAGTTTGTCGACGCCATTGAAGACATGACGGTAAGACGTGCTCTGATGATGACAAGTATGAGTCTGGGAGCGCTCACACACTCGTGTGCACTCATACTGATGCACACACATTCATGCTCTTATGTGAATTGCGCTCACGCGATTGTGTGCTCTCACACACGCTCGCATACTTGTGTTCATACTTGCAAGTTCACACACTCCTGCGCTCACACACTCATGTCATCGTTCACTCCTGCACTCACACACTCGGGGTTTCACTGTGAGTTGTGTTGGCAGACGTTCGGCTGCTTCGCGCTGACCGAGCTGAGTCACGGCAGCAACACGAGAGCCATGAGGACGACGGCCACCTACGACCCGTCCACTCAGGTCAGCACATCCTGGTTTTTCCAGAATGTCTGACACAACACTGAACGCTTCACTTTGTGCTCTGCAGGAGTTTGTGATCAACTCTCCGGACTTTGAGGCTGCAAAGTTCTGGGTGGGAAACCTGGGAAAGACGGCGACTCATGCTCTGGTGTTCGCTCAGCTGTACACCCCCGACGGGGTGTGTCACGGCCTGCACACCTTCATCGTCCCGGTACGTGTACATTGTCAGTCATGATTAAAACTTGAATGAACAATGTGTGTGTGTTTTTAAAGTTACTCGTGTTCATGTATCATGTTTCTAAAATCAGGTCCGAGATCCTAAGACCCTGTTGGCGCTGCCAGGTGTGCTGGTGGGAGACATGGGGAAGAAACTGGGCCAGAACGGGCTGGACAATGGGTGTGTATGTGTGTAAGGAAAAAAAAAAAAAAAACTCTGAAAATTCATAACATCAAGTCACCATGACTTTTTTCTCAGACAGTATCCTCATGTTGACCTGATATTTTGCGTTTTCTCAGTGTTTTCTGTTTTCCAGTGTGTGGATCAAGCACACACACAAACAGTAAATACACCACAAAAACTCAATGTTACCAAGAGTATTTGTCCAAATCCTCATCAAAACGTCTCATTTATAGTCTTAAAAATCTCTCTACATGGAAGAGAACACATCTCCTGAAAATAACTTGTTTTTAGACAATATTCACTTGTTTCACACAAATTTTCACTTGAAATAAACAGAAAAAATCTGCCAGGTTTTGCTTGTAATGAAAAAAAGCAGATGTGTCACTGTCTTAAGTGAAAAATTGCTTGAAACAAGTGAAAATTGTACAAAAAAATGTTACTTTTCAGGTGATGTGTCTTATTTTGAAATCAGACAAATATTCTGAGTAGGCTTTTGAATTTTTCCAGTGTACATTTCTGACTGAGTGTTCCTGTCAGAGCAGCTTCGCTTTGTTCCACAACGTGCGGGTCCCCCGTGAAAACCTCCTGAACAGGACTGGAGACGTGACGCCCGACGGCTGCTATGTGACGTCGTACAAGGTGAGAAGAAGAGGCTGTCGTCTGCTGGACGTTTGTGTCCAGGCTCTTCGTTCATCGGGGCTCTCGTCCTCCTGCAGGACCCAAACAAGCGCTTCGGGGCGTCTCTGGGGGCCCTGTCGGGGGGCCGCATCTCCATCACCAGGATGGCGGTGGTCAACCTGCAGCTGGCTCTGACGGTGGCCGTCCGTTTCTCTGCATGCAGGAGACAGTTTGGACCCAAAGACACGGAGGAGCTTCCTGTTCTGGAGTACCAGCTGCAGGTGAGACGGACCAGGTCCTCTGTCCACCTCTGACCTCTGACCCCGTCTCACCTCGATGCTTCAGCAATGGCGTCTGATCCCGTACCTGGCGGCGGCGTACGCGCTCCAGCACTTCTCCAAGACCATCTTCATGAACTTTGTGGAGTTCCAGCTCGGACAGATGATGAGGGACAACAGTGACAGACAGGTGAGGGAGGACGAGGCGCGTGTGTGTGTGTGTGTGGGTGTGCCCATGGTGGTTGAAAACTACAAACTGTGTGTTTGTCTGTGTGTGTGTGTGTGTGTGTGTGTGTGTACATACGTGTGTGTGTGCGTGCGTGCAGGCAGAGCTGGGACGGGAGATCCACGCTGTGGGCTGCTCCAGTAAACCTCTGGGCTCATGGATCGCTCAGAGGGGGATCCAGGAGTGCAGAGAGGCCTGTGGTGGACACGGATACTTAGCTAGTCAGTGTCACACACACACACACACACACAGGTGGACAGACGCCATCGGGGACACACACATCAGCGTCTCTGCTGTCTTTCAGTGAACCGACTGGGAGACCTCCGCAACGACAACGACCCAAACTGCACGTACGAAGGAGACAACAACGTCCTG
>CAAKHB010005166.1:6021-19130 GCA_901007665.1 Aeoliscus strigatus
TTGAGGTTGATCAGGAGACATTCCTGGTCTGAGGTGAGTGTGGGTGAAGGACGGCTGACGTGTCCACAGGAGAAATCCTTTGACACATCCTGAGGGAAGATTCACAGACAACTGTTTAATAAGTCCAACGTTCCTGTACAGTAGATTTCACAGTTACAGTATTTACACCCTCCGTGTCTGTTTACCGCTGCCCGCCCACACCCAGTCGACGTCCTCATACAAAGGAAAAAATAGAATTATCTGTGTCGGAACGTTGAAGTCAAGTTAGCGCCTTCACACAGTTAATCTCAAGTGAACCGCAAACAGGTTAACCAGCGTGTATGATTAGAGGACAGGAACTACACGTTAGATTCACTCAATAAATAAAACTTCTTTGAAATATGCTAGAAAAAAAAAGGGAAAAAAAAAAGAGTGGACATTTCCGGCAGCCAGTGTGGATCAGGAAGTTCACACATCTGGTGTGTGTACCGGTTTCTCAGGTGTGTCATTTCTTGTCACTTCCCCAGCGTGGAATGAGAACGGAACGACGCACAACACTTGGTCGTTGTGCGACAACCGTCCTCGTCCGTCCACTCAGGTGTGTCAGTCACACAGTTTCCAATGGGAAGAAACAAACAAGAAGAGGAAATTCAAGACGGAAACTGTGGTGACTGACGAGGGATAGCGCCATGGCGACCAGTCGTCGTCCCTCCTTGAGGGGGGGGTCAGACTGTGGCATCAGCTGAAGGTTGGGGTTCTTCAGTCATGTCAAAGAAACGTTCCCTGAGACGGTGTGACGAGAGGCGTACGGAGCTCTTAGGGAATGTTTAGAACAACAAGGACGATTGGGAAAGGATGGGGGGGGCTGCTACATTGTCGGTGAACAGGTGGAACAGTGCAAAGTGTGGAAGGTTTTCAGGTCAGCAGATCAGCAATCAACAGAGACGGGACAAGACATCCCAAAAGTCAGAGGCCATCACGGCCCTCAGCTCAGTGTCTCCACCTGCTGGCAGACTGAGGGTCTGACGTTCATCTGCTGGAACAGCACTCACACACAGAGTTCATCCACGCTGATTTGTGACATTCAGACACTCCATCATTGCAGGAAACAGGATCCTATTCTCATTTTTGAATGCTTCTTCTTTTCCTGATTGTGCAGTGCCAGTTGAGTCAAAAACATTATCAAACTAATGAGATTTAATCTAAGATTCCTGCCTCCACATGCAACCTATGATGGTGTGATTACATAAGACAATCAGGCTCCAGGAAACAAAGGCGGGGGGGTGGCAGAGGTTGGGATTTTCCGACGGGTCTGGAAAGTTGAAATGGAAAACTTGACAGAGCGGCTCGGCGCAGCCATAAAAGTCAAGAAGGTGGAAAAGTGGTCCAAGGTCACAAATGCATCAAGTTCAGGGGACATTTACACAACCACCACCTGACACCGGCGACCTGGACCCTCTGTGGGGCAGCAGAGGTCAGCTGGTGACACACACACACACACACACAGATACATGGAAACCCTCTGACACACACACACACACACACACACACACACACAGATCTCTGGAAGTTTTGCGAGTCTTAAGCTAGAGATTGGAGGAATGAGAGTAATTGCACTCGTAGGCAGAGCGGAGAAGAGTCCTGGAGTAAACCTCCTCCTCACTGTGGGACCTCCAGGGCCGACACCGCCGGCTTGGTCTTGAAGTAGCGGTTGAAGCGTAGCACGGCGTACCTGGGGGAGAGCACACGACTGGACTGTGACAAACGGACAAATCAAAGTCTGACGGACGCTTTAGCCCAGGTCACGTGACGCGGTCGGGAACAAAACAAACAAACAAAAGATCTGTCAAGCTGAGCTGGTAAAAGGTCTGTGGTCCTCTGAACGGGGAAAAGACGAAGGTTTGTCTCCACAGGCGATTCGTGTCCCACGTCCGTTCAGAAGGAGAAACTCAGGGCTCAGCTCAGGGCTCCGGCTAATTCCTGAACGACATCAGCGTCACAGGGACCGCTGCTTGACAGACACAGGAGAACGTTCTAGAAGAATTTGACCGTGGTCGTAAAGCTGCTCAGTGACACCTGGATGGACGTTAAGAACCCCCGGAGGGAGATTCTGGGGTTGTGACAGAAACGACAAAAAATAACTCAAATAAAACCACCAGAGCAGAGTTACCTCAACAACACATCCAACAGAATGTGACCTTTGACCTTTACAAGAGAACTGCACTGACTGCAGCGGGTCTGAGGAGCACAGACCAGAACATCTGGACAGAACAGCTTCTGTCATCTCCGAGTTGTGTGTGTGTGTGTGTGTGTCGACACATTCGAGGTATTTCTTGAAGACAAAACTCACCCGAGGAAGTCAAAGTCGATGGAGGAGTATTTGGCCTGGATGAGCGCCCAGAAGCCCCAAAAGAAGTGGGACGCCTTAAAAAGCACACACACTCGTCAGATGTGCACTGCCAGCCTCCGTGCGTGCGTGTGTGTGTATGTGCGCTCCTTACCAAAGCGAACTTGTTGACCTGCACATACAGCGTCTCCAGTTCGCGTTGGCTGACCTCGTCAGTTTTCTTGGTGAGGAGTTTGTAGGCCTGCAGGTACTCCTTCAACCAAAGCATCTGCATGTCCCAGCTGGGGTAGAGGCCGTAGTCCAGCTCCGCCATGCCTACCACACACACACACACACACAAACGTCGTCACTTCACCGACATGGAGCCGACCTCAGGACTCACACTGACAAACCTGCAAACTCGTTGAAGTGGTTGCCGATGTCGAAGGCCTGGTAGTTGTAACTGGAGTATTCGTAGTCGATGAAACGAACGTGACCTGCAGGTTTGAAGACAGTTTGAAGACTGTTTGAAGGTCTGAACGTGGAAAAAAAACCCCAAAAAAAAACACCTATGGAATGCTCTTCAGGGGTTACTAGGATACACAAAGTGATTGTAACGTCCCGTAACGACACATCAAATGACGGTTAGGTCCTACTGAAGGTGATTACGTTCAGATTCATCTTCACAAGCACACACTAACGTCAACGTGTAGAAGAGACGACAAGGAGATTCTGCTTCCTTTACGTGTGTGTGTGCGTGTGTGTGTGTGTGTGTGTCCATAAAGGAAAGGCGTATTTGTGAACCTTCCTGGTAGTTCGTACCTTCTTTGCTGTTGTGAATGATGTTCTTACACAGCAGGTCGTTGTGGCAGAGAACCACGGGGGAGCCCAGCGTGGAGAGATGGTCCTTCATCCACAACATCTCCTGCTCCAGCACGTCCTTGCTGGGAACCTCCTGCTGGATTCTGGAGCACGGAGACGAGGACGGACAGCAGCACACAAAGAGATGGAGGGGTGAGATGGAGAGCAACTCTGGTCCAACAGAAGGACACAAAAAAAAAAAAAAAAAGGAGAAATGTCCGCAGAGGACGACTGACAGAAAGGGTCATGAAAGAAAAAAATCCCAAACACAACGCACCCAGCCAACGAGAAAAATTAAAAACAAAGGAACTGAGGAAAAATGAAAAAATAAAATGAAATAACAATAAATGCTAAAACAAGAAAAATACAAAATATTACAACATAAAATAATACAGAAAATACAGAAAAAAATGACATCAAAAATAATGTCAAATACAAAATAAAATAAAACTATAAATAATAACAGAGAGAACCAGCCAGGTGTACAAATGGATGTCAGAGTGAATAGATCAAATATATTCAAGTATGTGAAGATGTCAACTAGGTGAGAACATAGAGAGAACTACGTGCATACGTGGTGTGTTTCTGTCACTATGGCAACTCTAGGATGGCTGCTCTCCTGTCTAACAGCTTTACTCGTTCATCATATCCTCGCCGATGTTAAATGACTCGCAATGACTCAGCAAACACAGCCTGAGCCTCGTCTGTCCGACCGGCTGCTGGAGAGGAGGTGAGGGCTCAACCGCTGACTCTAAGGGGCTTATGGGAGATAATCCACACACGCAGCGTCTCCTTGGAGATGGCTGCCACACTCGTACCTGTTTCTCAAAGTCCTGCCGGGACCGTCAGATGTCAGATACGTTCCCTGGCCGTCTGTTACCAGGGAAACCAGTTAAGTGTGCTGAGCAAACATCCACGGGCCTGCCACATGCCTCCGACTCCCTCGTCCAGCTGCTGGGTCCTGTTAGTTCTATAAATCACATCCTGGACGGAGACGACGTCGGCTGTGATCAAACTGTCTGTAATCTGAATCCCTCCGTCCCTGATATGAAGGGTGTCAGCAACTGGACTGCTCTTCATTCCTCTATTCAGATTTTTCTATTATTTTAGACGCTGCGTACGCTTGTAAAGGTTACCATGACAACTGTCGGATGCTGTCATAAGCTGTCAGCATGGACCTGGCAGTTTTTGACATGAGGACTGAAGTTTGTTTATGTGCGGAATACACTCACTGACCGCTTTATTAGGTACACCTCGCTACCTGCCTCAATTGTTCATGGCATCATGTCAACGAGGTGTTGGAACCATGCCACCACCAGGATGGATCCATGCTCTCATGCCCTTGACACCAAATTCACCAACGTCTTTCCAGTCTTCTGTTGTCCTCTTCCCCTGAGCCTGTAAAACCGTCGACTCAGGTTCCTGTTGTTAGATGGCACCCGGTGTGGTCTACTGTCTGCTGTGGCCTCATCTTCTCCAAGGTTCAGAGACGGTCCTCTGCATTCCTTGGTTGTGAACCAGTGGTTATTTGAGTTATTGTTTCCTTTCTATCATGTCCAACCGTCTGCCCATTCTCCTCTGACCTCTCAGTTCAACGTTTCACTCTCAGACTTTTTCGCTCCCTAACTATTTTCTCTTTCTTAGACCGTCCTCTGTCCCTGGAGACGGTTGAACTTCAGCGAATTGTCTTCACCGCGCCTAACGTCGACATTCGATCAGCTGCTGCCGTGTGATTGGCTGATTTGTGTTAAGTCATTGAACATGTGTACCTAATGAAGTGGCTGGTGATAATGATAAAGTTAAGAAAAAAATAGTACACAAAATATAAATAATAATAAACTGGGTTCACCACATTTTATTGTGGAGAAGGTTTGTTGAAATGAGCGATTACTGATCTAATTTGCACATTCAGCGCTGACATCTATTCTGTAGGCGTGCATCTGTTAGCGGTTCAGTTCATCTGTAATTGATTTCCCGACAGCTCTTGAGACGCAGCGTGTCACCTGATGTTGGACGCCTGTTCCGTGAACTCTGTGGCCACCAGGGAGAAGTATTTTCTCATCTTTATCCAGAGGTTGGGTTTGGGGATGCAGCCGTTGTGTGCGTGGATGGCGTGGATGCGAGCCATCTCCCTGGCGATGAGTCTGAGAGCGCGCGCACACACACACACACACACACAGTCACTGCAGTGTGTGGTACTACCTCAACAGTCTGGAATGAGTGCTGTTTGTCTCCGTACGGATAGATCCGTCACAACTAGACTGGACACGCCCGACTGGTCCCAACCTGAGGAGAGATGGATCCCTGACATCCTGAGTCCCCAGAGCATCCCCCTGCATGAACTCATAGCAGATGCCGTTCTGGAAGGTGCAGTAGAGGCGCGGAGCACAGCCGTTAGCGTGGAGCACCTTGCGCGACAACAACAACGGGTGAGTGGGAAGCAGAGGAGACGGCAACAACGCCTTTGGGACACGTTTGTTACCTGAAAGCTTTTGAGCTCGTTGTCTCGGTCGACAATCAGCTCTGTCTTGTTTCCGTACACCCGGACCAGGACCACGTCTTCTGGACTGTCGTCCACGTAGCAGCCCACCAGCTTGTTGGTCGTCCCGTCGGTGAAGAGCTGGAGGAGGAAGACGAGAAACTATGACAACGCTCCATCTGCTTTCTGGTTCTGGGACTCAAATTTGTCAACGCACACAAAAACAACACACACATACACACACTCGCTGTGTGTCCCCGGCCCAGACGCTCACTCACACATATCTGACATTCCACGCGTGGCCGACCACAAAGATGGGTGCGCACGCACGCCTGTTATGACCGTACGTACACAAACCACATGACTGATCCCATCCACCTGCATCACAATACGCAGCTAAGACCCCCGGCCCGTCCATCACCAGACCCAGACTGAGGTCAGCCGGGAGTCACGTCAGGCTCCTGTGGGGGGGGGGGGTGTCCAGTGAGACCACAACAACACACACTTTGTCTTCATCGTTCTGCAGCGTAACAAAGATGATGTGACGTGTTTTTTGTTGTTCTTTGTATTAAAGTCTGTTCCAGTACATCTTCTATGACCTCATTCACTAGAAACAACAAAAAACGTTTCCGTTTGTTTCCGCTCAGACTGGAAAACCAGAAGATGACGATCAATATTTACCGTGTGAAAAGTTACTTAAATAATCATGTTGAACTAACCCAAATGTTTGTACATGTAAATACACAGCGCTGGTTTAACACAGAGATGCTTTGTTCCAAAGTTTCCATTCCACATGTGTCTGCTCAAACACAGTCTCTCAGTTACTATTGTCATCGATGCAAAGGTGAAACAAACAGAAAGCTGACAGAGGACACTGTAAAGTGTTGTTGTTGGACCCCGGTGGATGTTTGGAGGAAGTGGGGAAAGGGATGGTGTGTGTATCTACAGTAAAGGATGGAGATGGTTCTGTCAACAGCTCCCATCACATCCTCATCTCTGCTGCTGGAGACACTCAACAACAAGCTCAATTCTTTTTTTCTTTTTTTTTGTGCTCCAGTCTTGCTGTTGTTATTTCAGGATCAACGGCGGTGAAACCGCCGGTCACGCAGCTGTACGGCTCCATATGAGGTCTGACAGACAAAAGCACCCTGTGGGACAAAAAGCCTGTCTGGGCGCCGGTCATTGAGGAAAGGTGGACGTAAACACAGTCGGTCGTTGTTAGTGTGTGTGTGTGTGTGTGTTTGTGGTCCAGACAGATGAACCAGCAGGATGTCAACACACAGCTGTGTTCTTATTAGTGGACAACCAGTATAATTCTATCAGCACTTGGTGCCAGTATCAATGTTCCCAGAGCAGCGCAGCCTTCGTCCTGCTATTCTACTTCACACTTGGTGCATGTACGATGAAACAAAGTGTGTTTTCAACCGGAAATTCTTTAGCTCCGTCAACACACGCGCATGCAGCGTAACCAGCAGGAGAGCACGATTTGTTCGGATGAGCTGTGAACAAAAACTGTTTGGAATACATCTCATTTACTGAAATCAATATGCAGACCAAGCACATGTTTGTGTGTGTGAAAAGGAAAAAGATTACTCATCTGACTCTAAAAACATGTGTTATTGACTTGAAACATCTTGTTATTATCGTTTCATGTTGTAATTTATTATATAAAACGGTATCAACAACCCAAGATGAAACCAAAGTGGAGGCAACTTGGCTCAGCTATCATGAAAACAACAAAAAGTTCCAGAGTGGCCTGATGAATCGACATTACCCAACAGTTTCCATATAAATGAGTTGTGCATTGCAGATGAAGGGCCAGATACCAGGTGGAGGAATCAGCTGCACTCACCACAGTCACTTAGAAAGCAAAGAAGCTCACTTTGCTGTCTCAACTGTTCAGACATCCGGTTGGAGATGTCAGCGCAGCTGAAGGGGGGAATGAAATATGATTTATGAGACGGCTGCAGGATGTCGGAGCACTCAGCCGTCTGAAGGGTCAACGGCTGGAGAAGGAGCAGGAGATGCGGCAGAAGAAGCCTGTCTGCTGGTGAACGCAGCAACAGGGCAGTGGCTTCCATCGCGTCAGCATTCAGTGGCCAAAGATGTTCTCAGACAGTCGACATCCCCACTGCTTTAAATCACTGATGATAAATGTTTTTTTACTGTTGACTTTGGTTGCTGTTCAGACATTATACACCTTGAGTGGACTCTGATCTGGTCTGAATACAGTTCAGTTGTATTATTTAACTGATTTACCGTGGGACTGTCGGAGAAATGTCATGTTCATCGACTGGTTTGTTTTAACATTGAAGACTGTACATTCTGCAGAGGAGGAAAGCACACAGCTTTAAGGCACAATGTTTAAAACGTCTCACAGATGATGTGGGACCTTCAGGGTCTGACCCCACCTCAACAGCTCATGTTTGAGAGTACATACGACATGTAAAGGCTTCAATAACAAGGAGCACAGGTAGCTAAGAGGCTAATGAGAGTAGTGAGCAACATGTTTTTACTCAGGAAACAGCAGCATTACGTCAGCAGAACACCTAATTAGACGAAATACACCTTTACCGGTGTTTGGAACACATCACTAGTTTGTCAGAACAGACACCGTCACACTCCTTCAAGTCTCTGGCTATTTCTGAGTTAGTGGATAGAATGTCATTCACTGGTGGCCCCGTGTCCCAGGTAGACCCCCCACACACACACCCTCCGGCCTGGTGATGCTGCGGAGCTGTCAATCTTAGCTTAGCCTAGCAAAGACTGCTCCGTTAGCTTAGCGTACCTTCGTCTTGACGCGGCTGACGTCCCACGCCGGTCTCAACTCTTCAATGAGCCGCATGGCCCCCTCCGTCACGTCCTGCTCGTCCACGAACAGTGGGATTTTTCTTATCACCGGTGACCCGACAGGTACGTGTATCTGCGTCTCCATCCTGCAGCACCTTTATCTGTGAATCTCCGAGCCCGTCCTGTTCGCTGGAATATGCCGCATACAAGGTGCTGCCTCTTTTATTCGTCTCTTGGCGAGAAAGCTTGTGTGGTTTTGTGAATAAGAAGCAGCAGTAGAACCGTGCTGCCGGAAGCAGTGAAGAGGTGCTGCTGTGAACACTGGTCGCCGGTTTTCTTAGGAGCTGTCAGCCAACGGTACCACTTCCTCCTACTTGGCTCCGCCCACCTGGGATCATCCGATTGTACCGCCGGTGGAGACGCACTGCATTCGGACACGCCCCCTGTTTCCGAGTGTTTCCGAAGGAACCCGGACTCAGCCGAAATGGGGGGAAAAGTTACGTCATGATCCTCTGTTTTGCAAATCTACATGTATTAACTTGTTAAACACGAGTAAGTTGTATAATTATGTGTAATACATACTGAAGAAATTATATCTAAATTCAGAAAATAATTTAATGAGAGACAACATGGGAGAGTACCAATTTACTCTCTAAACAAATTTCACGAATAAAGTACATTTTGTTGTTCTTTTATAAACAGTTCAAAGCATTACCAGACAAACTAACTCTCAGTTTTTAAAATATCTATAGTTATTTTAATGTTTTTTGTGTTTGTTTGTTTTTTACAGAACGGCGAATGCCACAGTAAAAAACAGAAAAATCGGTTTGACAAAAATCGGTTTGTCTTGGTAATTATAACAGCAGCAAGCCTACATATATTAATGTGAATTATGGCTACATTTTCTGTCAACATAGCTTAACTGAATTCATTTATTATTAGTAGTAGTAGTATTTGTAGTAGTAGTAGTATGGTTATTTTCCACATCTGACCGTATTAGCTGCTTTTGAAGTATTAAATCAGTTTACGTACAGCACGTGCGAACACGTCAGCGGTGACATGCAGCCTCATCTCTGCAGTTTCCCGTGTCTGCCAGGTGATGGTAGCAGATCTCTAAAAAGAGACCCGTTCCAGAAGAGAAGGAGCCTTGCTGACCCTTCAGTCAGGTTGAGATCCAGGCTTTGTTTTTTTATTAAAAAAAAACAAAAAAACACAATTAATTCTAAACATTCATGCAAACCTGTCTTCCTGTGGAGAAAAAACATTTTTCAATTTAGATTATAAAAAGCAAGAGTCCACCAGTGGTATACAAACCTTATCTACCTTATCTACATCACACACCTGCATATTAACCTTTCACCCACAATACAAAACTCCACTTTTAGACTTTGAAGGTGACAGCAGTGCATTATGGGTGAACTAAATAAGACTGTCCCTTAGGATGAGGCTTTCTGCTCATTATAACGTGAAATGACTGTTTTCTTTAATGGAACACAGATTGGAATGGAATGGATATTATATTATATTATATTATATTATATTATATTATATTATATTATATTATATTATATTATATTATATTATATTATATTATATTATATTATATTATATTATATTATATTATATTATATTATATTATATTATATTATATTATATTATATTATAAGAAAACAGATAAATATGTGCTTTTCTTTCAATGAAAACAATTAATTAATTAATTGCCTTCAATGAAAGATTCAATTCATTCGTTGTATGTTAAAGACACAAGTGTCAATGGTGTAGCAATTCAAAATGACATATATCATGATAATAACGCCGCAGTCTCAGCTCATGCTGTGGCAAGGTGATGATGAGGTCGCTGGTTTGTCCTCAAGCACATTTCCCTTCACAGTCCAGTGCAATGTGAGCAGATGAACTGCAGCCAGTCACGGTTTATGTGTCAGCACGTAACATAATCTGTTCCTGGGTGAGCTGGTCCATCACCAGCCAACACACATCTCAGCTGGCATCCAGCTTTGGAATCTCTCACGCGCGGTGTCCTCATCAATTATTATCCACGAGCTGCTTCTATAGGAGATTCAATGAAATGTGTCAGGCAGATATTGTAATCCCAAGAACCAGCTCATACTTTGGTAGGAACTAAAGACTCGATGCACAGTTTGTTACATTAGTAAAGTGGTGATGGTACAGTAATACTCAATAGTAAACACTGTAAAAGTTGCAAACACTGATGATATTGGTCTTTTATCAGAAACATTTACAGCCAGTCAGTATTTATCTCCCTTTATGTCCACTAGCCGTGTGGTCATTGTCCTGTTGCTCTTGTTAGCATACAGCTCTAATAATCGCAGCAGCCTTGTAGTAAATGACATTAACGTAAGAATGGAAGTGTATGTGTGCACAGTCACACCCAGACGCTGTCAGAGACTGTAACACATCTGAGCAGCAGCTCTGCCTGTACACACACGTCTCCTCGCCCAAAACTACATCCAGTCTCTTCACTGGCTCACAGGAATGCAGCTTAGTGTGTGTGTGTGTGTGTGTGTGTGCTGTTTGTATCTATGCCGTTACCTTGCACACAGGTAGGACAGCTCAAAGGTGGACGATACTCCTTCTATTTCTCAGGAATGAGGAAGTGTTTGCATTGTTGCACAGTGGAGAGCTGTTTACAGTGTGACACACACACACACACACACACACACAGATCATAAATCATATGGCGAGTGAGGGACTGAACTCTGAGCTCTTCGTCTAACCTAATTTCTGCTGTCAAGGCTCATGTTGACACACTCACCATCAATCACAGGTCGAGTGTTTGGGCAGTGGGGTCACAACACTCACATATTTTTTTTTCACACACGGCTCCATGACATTTATGCACACCCACAGAAAGGATGTGGTTTCGGTGACAGATGTCCTCTAAGCCGCTGAACAATCTCCGCTGTTTGTGATCTGCGAGCAAATAAGTCAGATGAAGGTCATTCAAGGAGATACAAGGACCTCTGGACCAGAACTTTGATAGATTTGATAGAGTCGTTGTTACAGAAAATTACAGAAGAGAATGCTGCTTTAGTTTTCTTTTTTCCTAATTTCTTTATTAAACAGTTCATTGGTTGTTGATTTTTTTAATTCGTTTGATATTTTTATTTTTTACTGACTTTTGGTTTCTCTTGTGTGCAACATTTCATACAGTTGTTGACCCTGTGTTGATGTGACGTGGTTTATGAACAATAAACCAATCTGAACCTAAATAAGAAAATATAGTTTTTTCAAATTTTAAATGGGATGAATGGTGAAAGTACAAAACTCTATTCATTTCTAGGGGACTTCGAATAGATTCTATGTCATGTGACCTGTGCACAGAGTCCCTAAAGGGACATGAGGAAACTAAAAATAACAATGAAATAAAAATTGTTGTTTGTATCAGTTGCATGCCTGATAGCAACAAGTGTGCATGTGATAGCTTTTCTGGTTTATTTCCTGCTCATAGCCTAGTTTCTACAGGCTGTCCTACGAGAGCCCTGAGTGGTGTTTATACGTGAGTCCGCAATAAATCACCAGTCAGAGGCAGAAGTATAAACCAGGCTGCTCGTTAATTCAACGCGGTAGAGTCAACTGATAATTCTATGTGTTCACATGATAGCATTTCTGCTAAGGATAGGGTCAGGGTTAGGGTTAGGTGTGCACGTGATAGGGTTAGGGTTAGGGTTTGGTGTGCACGTGATAGGGTTAGGGTTAGGGTTTGGTGTGCACATGACATGGTTAGGGTTAGGGTTAGGTGTGCACATGATCTGGTTAGGGTTAAGTGTGCACGTGAGTTTGTTAGGATTAGGGTTTGGTGTGCACATGACAGGGTTAGGGTTAGGTGTGCATGTGATCTGGTTAGGGTTAGGTGTGCACATGATAGGGTTAGGGTTAGGTGTGCACGTGATATGGTTAGGGTTAGGTGTGCACGTGAGTTTGTTAGGGTTAGGGTTTGGTGTGCATGTGATATGGTTAGAGTTAGGTGTGTACGTGATATGGTTAGGGTTAGGTGTGCACGTCATATGGTTAGGGTTAGGTGTGCACGTGTTGCAGACGTCAGTTGTCTTGCCAGTCTTAGTTGTGTTCTTGTGGTGACTCCACAGCTGTGTGCTGCTTTGTTTGCTGCAGCTGTTCACTCTGTTTAACTCCAGTACTGGTCCAGTGTTTTTCTGTCTGCATTTGTTTGAAATGCCTCTCAGGGCAAGAGGCATTTCAGAGATTTAGGTCAGATTGATATGATATAGAAACACCTGAACACAAACAGATGAGATCACTGAGGCTTTCAAATCACGTAAAACCTCTAACAATAGTTTGTTTGTTCTTCATGAGGAAAGGTGCACGCTCGCTCGCATGCAGTCGCTTCGACAAATGGCTGATCGATACTGTAGCATTGTTACTTCGCACAGTCACATGTGACAATGAAGAAACTATACGAGGCTCCATGTCCTTGACCTGTGCCTCAGCGGTAAACACCCAGACTGCCACAAGTCAATAAAGAAGTGAGGCCAGAATTAGCACGCATGACCTATGACCTCACCTTTAGAGACCTTAATGTCCTCGCAGGGTTAAACGGGGGCAAGTCCCCCTGACAGAAACATTGAGGTGAAGATGTGTCTTTGTCTTTTCTTTCACACTAAAATGAGCATATGG